>CAUYQG010095132.1:0-14575 GCA_963574415.1 Tarsius wallacei
TGTAGTTCCAGCTACTTGGAAGGCTGAGGCGGAAGGATCGCCGGAGCCCAGCAGGTCGAGGCTGCAGTGGCCGGGAGCGGCCACTGCACTCCAGTCTGGGTGACAGAGTGAGACTCCAACTCAAAAAAAAAAAAAAAGAAAAGAAAAGAGAAGGAAATCAGGGGTATCCAAAAGGGACCAGAGAAAATTAAGTTATCCATCTTTGCTAATGATATGATCTTATACTTCAGAAATCCAAGAGAATCAAAAGCCTCCTTGCACTAATACAGGACTTTGGCAAAGTCTCGGGGCACAAAATAAACGTTCAAAAAACAGTTACATTCTTTTACACCAACTGCAAACAGGCAGAAAATCAAATACAAATCACTATCCCATTCAAAATAGCCACAAAGGAAATGAAATACTTCAGCATCTTTCTAACCAGTGAAATGAAAGAACTTTACAATGAATGCTACAAAACAATGCTCAAGAAATCCAAGATGTAAACAAATGGAGAAATATTTCATGCTCATGGATAGGAAGATTCAACATTGTTAAGATGGTAATCCCACCAAAGACAATATACAGATTCAATGCAATACTCATTAAAATTACCAAAATCATTCTTCTCAGACCTGGAAGCAACAATGCAGATATTCAGATGGCAACATAAACGACCATTAATAGCCAAAACACTCCTTAGCAAATAAAACAAAGAGGAAGATATCACATTTCCATACTTTAAACTTTACTATAAGGCTACAATAATCAAAAAAGCCTGACATTGTTACAAGAACAGACAAATGGACAAACATTGTCTGATTTTAAAACCATATTAGATTACAATAATAAAGAAATTGACCATCCATATGACCCAGCAATCCTCCTTCTAGGAATATACCTGGAGGAAATTAAATCACTCTACAAAAAAGATACCTGCACACACATATTTATTGCAGCACTATTCACAATAGCAAAAACATGGAACCCCAACCAGGTTGCCCATCAAACCTGGACTGAATTAAAAAATGTGGTACATATATGTGATGGAATGTTACACAGTCTTAAAGAAGAACAAAATTATGAACTTCACAGCAACTTGGATGCATATAGAGTCTGTAATTCTCAGTAATTTCTCACAGAAAAAAAGAACTGAGTACCATATGTTCTCACTCATAATCGGACCCTGAACTATTACCATAACACTATAAGAAAGTGGTTGACAGTAGCTGGAAATTGCCAGGGAAGGGGGGTGGGGAAATAGCATCAATAACAGTACCTGATCTCAAACCAGTGCTGTGGGGACCAAAGGAAGAACCAAACTAACTGTATGATGATCACTTGTACACCTAATTCTGTATCGTACCCCACATCTTTAAAATAAATATAATCAAAATTTAAAAAATAAAGCAAACACTTGGAAGACTTTAAAAAAAGTTAATGTGGTGGCTCAGCCTGTAATCCCAGCACTTTGGGAGGCAAGGCGAGAGGACTGCCTGAGACCTGGGGTTTGAGATCAGCCTGGGCAACTTGGTGAGAAGTCTTTTCCACAATAAATCACTAAAACTAGACTGGCATGGTTGTATGCATCTGTAGTTCCAGCTACTTGGAAGGCTGAGCCGGAAGGATCGCCAAAGATCAGCAGGTCAGGGCTGCGGTGTCCTTGGGCATGCCACTGCACTCTAGCCTGGGCGACAAGAGTGAGACTTTTACTGTAAAGTTAACAGTAAAAAAAAACTAAAAAAAACTCTGATAAATGGAGAAACTAATAGGCACTTCACGAAAGAGGAGGTAAGAACAAAAAGAAAAGCATGAGAGGTATGCTCAACAGTGTTATTCATTAGGGAAATAAACATTAAGCTACAATTAAAGATACTACCCACCTACCTGATTGACTAAAATTAAAACCAACAACAACAAAAACTGACAATACAAACTGCCGGTGAAGATTCCAAACAGTTTTCTTTCATACATTGCTGATGGGAATTAAAAATGGTACAGGTATTTTGTAATAATTTGTCAATTTTCTAATATTTAAATCTATACTTACATTATTATTCAACAAATTCACCTCCAGATATTTACCTCAGAGACATGAAAACTTGTTTCACACAAAAATATTTGCATGAATATTATTAGCAACTTTCTTCATAATCATGAAACCTGAAAAACAAATGTCATTTAGTGGTCAACTAGATAGACATGCACAGTTATACAGTGAACTGCATCTCAGCTATCAATTAAAATGAATGAAATGTTGATGCATGCAACAGCACCCATGTATCTCAAGTGCACTAGGTGAAGTGAAGGAAGCCAGCCTCAAATTGATAAACAATGTATAATTCCCTTTACATGCCTTTTTTAAGAAGCAAAACTATGGGAGTGTGTTGCCAAAGCCTAAAAATGGAGATAATATAACTACAAAGAGTCAACATGCAGGGATTTGGGACATAACTGAACTGTTTTGAACTGTTATACATCTGATTTGTGATTGTGGCTACATAAGTCTGTGTAGATTTCAATATTCATGGAATTGCACCAAAAACCAAATTATATATACAATATATAATATATATTAATATACACATATAACAAATATTTATAAGTAGATATAGTTTGCAAATAATACTTCAAGAAGTTTTTCAAAAAGAAACCTCATTGAGGCTACTAAAGAAAATCTGAAAATACAAGGCCAAGGCCAGGGTCCCTGAAATAGGGGAACCAAGAAGTGTTACATCAGACGTATCAAGCAAAGACAGATGAGCAGTCAACAGATACATGAAAAAATGCTCAGTCTCAAAAGACATCAAAGAAATGCAAACTAAAACCACACTGAGATACCACCTATCTCCAGTCAGGATGGCCATCATCAAAAACAAAAAACAACAGATGCTGGAGAGGATGCAAGGAAAAGAGAACACTTCTACGCTGTTGGTGGGAGTGTAAACTAACACAACCTCTGTGGAAAACAGTTTGGTGATTCCTAAAAGATCTTAAAATTGACCTTCTATACGACCCTGCAATCCCCCTACTGGGAATATACTCAGAGGAACTTAAATCACTCTGTGGAAAAGATACCTGCACACATATGTTTATTGCAGTATTGTTCACAATAGCAAAAACATGGAACTAACCATGCTGTTCATTGAAAGAGGACTGGATAAAATAAAAATGTGGTACATATACATGATGGAATATTATACAGCCATAAAGGACACAATTATGAACTTCACAGCAACCTGGATGGACTTAGATTCTATAACACTGAGTGTTCTATCACAGAAACAAAGAACTGAGTATCACATGTTCTCACAAATAAGCGGACCTTGAACAATTATAGTTCTATATGAAAAGGATTAGCAATAGCTGGAAATTGCCAGGGGTGCGGGAATGCGGTATTGTCATCAACAGGGGTACCTGCATCAACCTCATCAACAAAGGTACCTGCATAATGAACATTTGTATACCTAAGCCTGAATTGTACCCCACGTCTTTAAATAAAATTTTTAAAAAAATGGAATATCAACAAATTCCAGAAACAGAAAATAAAAGACAAGAAATATAAATTTTAAAAAGGAAGAAAACTAAATAAATGGTGACCTTAAGTGCAGTCCTAGTAAAACAAATGCTGATCCTAACATGGCAAAAAATAATGTTGACTACTTTACAACAAAAATAAGGAGAGATCACATAAAATAAAAATTACATTTTTTTTTTGAGTTGGACCCTCACTCCATTGCCCAGGCTGGAGTGCAGTGACACGTTCACGGCCACTCAGTATTGACTTGCTGGGCTCTGGTGATCCTTGAGTCTCAGCCTTCCAAGTAGCTAGAACTATAGGCACCCGCTACCATACCTAACTAATTTTTGTTTTATTGTAGAGATGAGGACTCACCAAGTTGCCTGGGCTGGTCTCAAACCCGCGGACTCAGGCAATCCACTAGCCTCGGCCTCCCAAAGTGCTGCGAGTACATGCTGAGCTATCAAGTCTGGTCAAAAATTACATTTTTAAAGCATTAAATAATTTTCTTATCTAATGCAATTCATCTATTATTCCTCATTGCCAAAGTGATGTTTCTAATATCACTATCAATTTGTCTAAAAAACTTGATCTAAACCTATACGTCTCTGCATGTGCACCTCAGTTGTCACGGTTGCCCACTGTTTTTTTAAGGAGTTATCCTTCTGTGCATGTATGCAGCCTCTTCATAAGTAGCTCAGTTGCTGTTGGAGGACCTTGGCCAGGCTACCTACTTGTGCAAATACCCTATTGTGTCTTGCCCAGTGTTTTATAAATAAAATATTGTACATTGATATTTACTGAAAGATTATAAATGATAGTGTAGTATTAGTTTTTAAAAACCATATTATAATTTGAAATTTTATCAGAAGGATTAAGTGGGATCACTTCAAAAATAAAGTTGAATATCACATTATCTCAGGCCCTGACTCCTGTACAATTCCAAAATTTTTACTTTTAATATTTGAATATCAAGTCTTTTGAAGTACTTTTAAGTACTGTATATATTTTCTAAATTGTCATTTTCTCATTTAACATTTATACAGATTGATGTTCAAAAGTCCTTAATATTTTAATTTTTACATATTATGTCTAAATTTGCATTTGACCTTCCTCTCCCCAAACCAGGGCTCACCATATATGCGGAGTTGGGTGTAGTGAGCTATTGCACAAATCTAGTCCAAAGCACATTTTAACCTATAGTAGGAATGAAAGAGTGGGCAATTAAGATACATTAACTCTTTAAGTGAAGCAAAAGAAGAGATTAAAGGAAACTTCACTGATGTATAGAAGATCAATTCATTGTTTGTCAACACAGAACCAACTTAGAGACTTAACTCTAAGACTTATTTATTTCTTTCTCCTGCCCAGTTTATCTACTCTCCTGATGTATTCTTGGAAAATTCCTTCTAATTCTTCCATGGCTACCTGAAATATTACTGACCAATATTCTCCATAGACTTCCCAAACCATTGTGTATGTCAACAAAGGCTTGTTAAATAAACAGACATCTTAATCCATTGAGGAGATTCTTATATAGTTCTACTTCTTTCTCAGCCATCCTAATACTCTTCCATTCTAGGTCACTATAAAGTGTCTTTAGGAAGAGGAAGGCTTGGTTTTAACATTTATTAAAGTGATTTGTGACATTGTGCCTTGGATACCCATAACCATAGTTACATCTGTTGATCCAGATGATTGAAGAGAAGAAAAGATGAGGGAATACAAGTTAAACCGAAGTCACGTGTGTCCTTCATCTACTGGACACTTAATGCAAACCTAATTAACTTTCAAACTATTTTTTTCACATTCAAAAAAGCCAAGTATTTGTAACAGAAAGTTTCCCCAGGTAATTACAGGTACACAGAATTCTACAAGCCTTATGAAATGTAATACTTGTTGATGAAATTCAAATAAGAAAACATAATTTTTTCTACATGTCATTGAAGATAAGATTGTTCAGTTTCATAAAATAACAAAAGTAGAGGTTGTTACTTTTAGGATTAAACATTTAAAAATCAAGAGGTCATTAGTCAAACTTTAATAATCCATTTTTATAACTTTTAAGAGAAAAGAAAGTACATTACAAAGAGTCATTATAAGATTAAAAGTCAAGAGATGTGAATTATTGACCTAGTTCTTCTTCTAACTCTGGGATCTTGGGTCAAACCTTTTAACCTTGGTGAATTTTGGCTTTTTTGTCTTCATATCCGTCTTGCAATATTACATGTATATATGTGATATATATTTAGTGAGCTTTTTTCTCCACCAAGCATTTGAACTGTGTCACACGGAGCATGATTTAACTTAATTGAGCAACATAAGTCAACCAGAGACCTTGCTCCTCATACCTAAAAGGGTGATAAAATCTGCACATAAATTAGTACCATATAAAGTGTTAGTAGAAATGTCATAGACTAGAACAGATGACATGCTGGAAAGGTTCAGAGAAAGAAATAATTTCTTCTAGGGGAAAATGAACTACAAGTTTTATAGATATGTTGTTGAGAAAAGTAAGAATGTAAGACTAGATAAAATCTTAAAAGTTCATTACAACTCTTAGATCCTATTCTCTGGACTCCTGGAAAATCATAAATGAGATTGTCCAGTGGGCAGATCTGAAAGGATGTGTCTTAGCTGACATAGTTGGCCTTCAAATAAAGACACCTGCTCTTCAATTTTCAACCCCTATTACTTTTGCAAATATTTCTTTCTGTTGAAATCAGTTACTCTCATCACAAAAATATTTTCACTTGCTAACAAACATCAGGTTTAAATGATTCGTTCCTATTCTCTCAAATTATAAAATAGATCCCACAAGCAAGACTAAAGAAGCATACTCTGTGTGCACAATTGTTGTCCCCAAGTTCATGCAAACATAATGGCCAATTTGCTCTTTTGCAAAAGAATGCGGGGGATATCTTCATGTCATTTTATCCTTCAGGGAATCTTTACACATAAGATTTTTAGAGGAGTCCATTAATATTCTCCCTGCCACTTCTCATAACTCTACAACTGTACATTCACACTTGCTTAATGAAAATATCTTCAACCTTCACATAAAAAATTATGATAGGTTATTCAGTTTTCATTGCAATCTTCTAGCGTATACTTAAATCTAGCAGGTTATGGGCATTTAATGTAAGTTAAAGTGTGGGATGTTGGAAAGTGGAAAACCAAAAGAGGGGCTGTGAACCAACATCACTGCAGACATCTCAGAACAATTTAACAGATGTGCAGATGAGTACAATAGTTATACAGTGCAAAGACATATTGCACAGTAAGTAGTTATAAAAATCTGGTTATGCCACATATAGAAAATTAAAATTATATTTTATGAAAGGCTAATTAATTATTAATACAACAGGGCAATGCCTTTAGCACTGAGATATAATTATTTTCTTAAAATTATTTTAATTGTTGACTGTAATACCTAATGAAGCCTTTAAAAAACATAAATAAATCAATTAGTTTGCTTGAAAGGGTTAAGTCAGCTGAAGCTGGAAATTGAAACATAACTATTTCATTCCTATATATTTATTCTAGCAACATGGTCTGCAGCCATGCTGTATATAAGCATAAAATAATTTTTCTATGTGATCTCAAATATTCTTAAGATTTTCTCATTCTATTAACAAAAATTTTGACTTTTTACTCTACTGGTATCCACCTTTCCATCTTATACTCCAGAGCCAATCTCTTAAAGAAGTTTCTGCTTGCCATCATCATCACCTTACACCTGTAGACTCCTGATTCTGTGCCACAATTACTTTGACCCAAGTGTAAGTTCAATTATGAAGACATTTTTACTGCCTCCCCACCCCCGCTGCCACTGGTCAGTAGCCTTTTGTAAGCCCTCAATACCTTTAACTTCTCTTCACTGTTGGTCTTGTTGATTCTTGACCACTCCCCAAGAAATACTCTCTTTCTTCTCCTAGCTCAACACTTTGTCACTTGGTTTCCTTTTCTGCAAAAATTCATTCTCTGGCCCCTTTATCATCTTTTTTTTTCTTAACACATTTTACAAGGATCTATCTTGTACTTACTCTTCTCTTACATTTAATTCCATTCTCACCTATAATCCAACACCTTCATTATTTCTCTCCTGAATTATTGAAATAGTTTCCTTGTGGATAAAATGCAGAAATTTAGAAAAATCTCACACTTGGGCAAAAAGCTGAAGGTAATTGAAAGAATTGATTAGCTTAATTCTTTTATTTAGCCATTAGTTGTATGGACTTGTAATAAGTGTGTCTTCCAAGTGTAAACAGGAAAGCTAGCCTGTCTTCTTTTGTCTTCCAAAACATAATGGGTAATACAGGAAATTCAATGATGCTTCATAACCATGCCCAGCAGTTCTCATTCAAAGCAGAACTTATGGGATTCCTGGTTCTAGGAGCAGATTGGGAATCTGCAATGCAGAGAGGTGTGCTTTCTGAGCCTCAGAGTCATGTTCTTTAAAATTGATGTGACCCATTATCTCTCTGTCTTTTTTTAATGCTAAATTATCATGACATAAAAAAGAGAGAGAAAAAATGTTGTAAGAATTCAGAGAAAAATAATATCTTTATTTAAATCTTTAAATTTTTTAAACTAACAATAACAATATATTGGGTGACTATAAATCTGAATAAGAGAAATGAATGACAGCATTCCCAGTAGGAAAACTGTTATAAAATACATGTATCACATGTGAAGCATTTTAGTGTTATTGAAGATAGACCCAAATTAGCTAAAATATATATTGCAAAGTCCAGGGCAGCCACTAATTTGTTATTAAAGTATAATTGATATAAAAGAGTAAGTTAAATGAAATTATATAGGACACTCAATTAAAACCATAGAAATCAAAAAATGGAAGGTAGAGAAAGAAACCACAAAGGAAAAACAGATGCAAACATTGTAGCGATTAATCCAACTGTACTACTAATCACTTAAAATATAAATGGCCTAAATGTACCAGTTAAAAGGCAGACATTTTTAGCATTTAAAAGAGAACTCAACTATATGCTGCTTCTAACGGAGACTGGAGACTCTGGGGGCTGGGGAAGGGATGAAAGGACAAAAAATCACCTATCAGGTGCTATGTGCACAAGTAAGGGTTGTGGGTACGCTTAAATCCCAGACCAAAATTATGCGTATCCCCTAAAGTTATTAAAATAATAAAAAAGCAAAAAACCTTACTTTAAATATAAAGACTCAGATTAAAGGTAAATGGAAAAAGAAAATTATACCATGCTAACATTAAACAAAAGAAAACTGAAATAGATATATTAATCTCAGTAGAACAAATTTGAGAACAAGGAGGATTAATGGTGATGAAAAGAGACATCATGTGATAATAAAAGGGTCATTTTTTCCCAGTAGGCCAAAAAAATACAAAACATGCAAGAACCTAACATTATAGCATCAAAATATGCAAGGCATGTTACTTGTAGCTTTGTTATAAGTTTTGACATCATGAAGTGGGTTTTACACTTTGTTGTTTTTTAAGATTGTTTGCTTATTCTAGGTTCCTTGTACTTTTATATGAATTTTAGGGTCCCTGTGTCAATTCTACACACATACATGCAAAACCCACCTGGGATTTTGATAGGGATTGTGTTAAACTTGTAGATCCATTTGAGAAGTACTGCCACCTTAATACTAAGTATTCAGATCTATGAATGTGAATGCCTTTCCATTTATTTAAATCTTTAATTTCTTTAAAAAATATTTTGTAGTTTTCAGGTTATAGGTTTTGTGTTCTTTTGTTAAATTATTCCTAAGTATTTTATACTTTATGATACTATTGTGAATGAAGTTGTTTTGTTGATGTCATTTTCAGACTGTTTGATAATATATAAATATACAACTGATTTTTTTTACAATGAAAAAAGTGATGCTGCATCAATTGTATATCCTATTCTCAGAAAAATAATCTTGACCTTTTGCACTGTACACAAAAATATATTCCAGTGAGATAGTACATCTAATTATAAAAATTCAATAATTTGACTTTTAAAAGATAATATAAGAGACTATCTTCATGAGCTGGATGGGGTGGGGCTAAGAACTCTTCAACAGAACATAAAAAGCACTAACCAAAAAGAAAAAGATTGATTGTGGGATACATTTAGATTGACAACTTTTGTTTATCAAAATTCACCATGAGGAGAATAAAAGGACAAGTCACAGAGTAGGAGAATATACTTGCACTCCAATTAATTAGCAAACTGCACAAATTTAAAATATACAACTAACTCCCAGAAATCAATAAGAAAAATTTACATTATTCAATTGAAAAGTGGACAAAAGGCTAAAACTGACACCTTGAAAAACATAATATACAAATGGATCATAAAGATCTAGAAAGCTTGCTCAACTTATTCAGTCAACAGAGAAATGCAAATTGAAATCATCATGAAATACCACAAATACACACCAGAATGGCTAAAATTAGAGACTAATAATACAAAGTGTTGGCAAAGAATGTGGACCAACTAAAACTTTCACACAATGCTGGTGGAATGTAAATTGATACAACCTCTTGTGACACTGGATATATTTACTAAAACTGAACATACACTCACCTAGTCATTCAGCATTAACATTTCTGAGTTATATGCCCAGAAGAATTGCTGTGTGTATAGTGTGTATGTGTATATCTAAAACATGTACAAGAATATTTATAGAGCATTACTCATAAAACCTCAAATTGAAAATTGTGCTAATGTCCAGAAAAGTCAATAGATAAATTGTGACATATGTGTAAGCTTTATAAATGACAAATGGCTATCTATAGCATGGGTAAATTTCACAAACTGCTGAACAAAAAAGTCACACACAAGAAAATACACACTGTATATTTGCATTTGTACAAACTTTAAAAACAGGTAAACTAATCTGTGTGGTTAGAAGTCAAGATAGTGTCTGCCTTTGGGGAGGATTGGTCAGTAGTGACAAGGAGGTGAATGAGGGGGGCTTCTGGGGCATTAACAATGTTCTATTTCCTTATCTGGTAATTGGTTACACAGATGAGTTGACCCTAACATTCCACTGAGCTCTACTCTTCTGATATGTGCACTTTTCTTTATGCATTGCGCTTTATTTTAAAACTCCATGGCTGAGTGCAGTGGCTCAAGCCTGTAATCCCAGAACTTTGGGAGGTAGAGGTGAGAGGATTGTCTGAGTTCAGAGGTTCGAGACCAGTCTGAGCAACATGGCGAGATCTCATCTCTACAATAAATCAAAAAATTAGCCAGGAATAGTGGTACATGCCTGTGGTTCCAGTTACTTGGAAGACTGAGGTGGAAGGATCACTTGAGCCCAGCAGGTTGAGGCAGCAGTGGCCATGACCCTGCCACTGCACTCAAGCCTGGTTGACAGAGTAAGACTCGGGTTCAAAGATAGATAGATAGATAGATTAGATAGATAGATAGATAGATAGATAGATAGATAGATAGATAGATAGATTTAGATAGATAAAACTTTGTTAAAGGAACATTAAAAGAATCCCTTTACTGTTTCTGATCACACTTGTAATAATATTCACACTCATTACATCGGTTAAAAGCCCCACAGGCTCTGCTCATTTTTTGTCTCTCTCACCTCCTCACCTTTGCCAATGCATTTCTGAACATTCTGACTAACCCCTCCTTCCATCCCCATTTCCCCAATCTAGAAACTCTCACTATAATCCTTTGTTATAGAACTTGACACTGGCTGAAAATATATGGCATGCTCATTTACCCACAGGCTTTCTTCCTCTATAAAATGTAGTTTTCCCCCCAGCCATGACTATGCCTGTCTTCACTCTGCCTTGTGGAAGCGCGTGACCCATGAATGGTGAGGAATCAATGAAAATGACTAAAACATAGAAGAGAGAGGGATCAGTTCCAGCTTGGGAGGATGAAAATAACTTCGTGTACAAAGACACCTTAAGGAATGAGAAAGATTTTACCATTAGGAAAATCACAGAAGGACAACACCCAGGTGAGAACCAGACATGGAAAAGATGACACCTGTGTCATCCTCTTCCCCAATCCTATATGTGTAGAGCTGGCATCTGTGGAGTCATGTGATCAGGAGAGATTATGTTAGAGGTCTGGACTTGCATATCCTCAGTGCAGAGAGGGTCTATTAATGGGTATTCCTAAAATGACAAAATATTTACACAGAGTAATCACACACTTGAATAGAAAATTGTCAAAATAAGTTTTAAAAATGATGTCCTTTTTAAATGCAGAGGAAAATAAATCCAAAACCGCTACTGAAAATTCGAAAACACTTGAAAGAGACCATGAAATTTCTCCTCATTTGATTCACTTTATGACAAAATTAGGAAGAGAGCCCTCTAACACCACAACTTCATTCTCACCCCAAGGATCCGAGGGCGTTTATTTCATTGTCTATGCCCATGAGCATGCTGCTAGGGTTCTTGATGTCTCTGAGAAGATAGCTTTAAGGCATTTATAAATAAGCCCCACTTTAAACATCTTGGTTGTTTAGAGAGTAACCTACTTTTTTTATATATGAGAAAGCAATGCTGATATTTAAGGTTTGGAGACACTTTCAGAGTAAAGTCATTAAAATATTACAATTATCTGTTCTTTAGTCAGTATGAGGCAATCTGAAGACATTTAAAACTCATGACTCAAATATGCCTATATAAGCTACTAAGTGTGAGTAACACATGAGTAACACATTAAAAGTTATTTTTATGTGACACATCCAAAGGTAAATATATTTAGAGTCTTAAAATTCTAGGTCAATGGAGTTATGATTATAAGCAATGAGAAATATAAAACAAACCTTATTAGGTTCAGCACATAAACAATAAATTCCATATTTTGACAAAATGATGTTACTATCCATTTTATTAATAAATAATAACTTTCAGTTTTGAAAAAGTAATATCCTATAATAGATCTTTTTTTTTTAGGGACAGTAAGAGAGATGCAGATACTTTTATTACTAACTTTTGTCCTATGTGAGGATGATACTTTAAACATTGTGTGAAGCTGGCCATTAAAGCATCACTGTGCATACTTCCTACCCCCAGTTCATCTTTCCTTGGCCAGATTGTGTGACAGCATACGACTTAGTTAGCATTACAATACCTCCATCTCTTATTACAAGAGCTACAGAAAGACAAACTGTGGAGCATATTACCTTTGATCAGAGGTCACCAACCCCCAGTACTGGGCGAGCAGAGCTCTGCCTACAGTCAGATCAGCAGTGGCATTCATTCTCATAAGAGGCTAAACCTTACTGTGAACTGCATATGCTAAGGATCTAGGTTGCAGGCTCCTTATGGGAATCTAATGCCTGATGATCTCCCCTAACCCTTCTCCCCCACCCCCACCCCATCTATGGAAAAATTACCTTCCATGAGACTGGTCTGTGATGCCAAAACGATTGGGGGCCACTGTCTTTGATGATTCATCAGACCCTAGTTTGATGAACAGAAAGCATACATGGAGGCCAGAAGGTAATTATCAAAGACTAAGCAGAGGCCACTTCTAACTTATATCTGGCTATATTTTTGGTCAGATAAATGTAAGAGAAAAGAATATGGTAGATTTTCCTTAAAGCTAAATAAAGGTTTTATCAGCCTGACCAAGAAACAATAAATTGATTCCCCAAAGTTTTATACAAAGGGGACAATTGTCCACTAGTCATCACTTCTTTATTTGGTCTGAGGTAGATGCACTCTGCAAAATATCATTGTATTTGAAATATGTATACACCCATAAACATATATATATATATACACACACACACACGCTATATATATATATATGCATATATACCATATTTACATACACACATATGTAAATTATCTATTACAAGACAGTGTCCATTCACAAGCAGATGTATTATACTTACCCAATTTCAAAACATCCCTGGGCATGACTATGCAGAGTATATAACTAGCCCGAGGAGCCACAGGATCTCTGGAATTGAGATTGGGAGGCCAGCTCATGGAGAGGGGTTGAGATTTTCAAGGGAAGCCACATGCCTGTTTGCTGCAAGAGAAAGGCTGTCTTTGTCACAGAGTAATCATCCATAGATTGGCCAAAATGTGAGTCAGAGCATCCTCTATTGTCAATGTCCCAAGTACAGAACCATGGAGCTGAATTGTAGTAAAACAAGACTGCTTAAAAGTCATTCAAAGCTGAGCACAGTGGCTCACACCTGTAATCCCAGCACTTTGGGAGGCAGAGGAGAGAGGATTTGCTTTAGCTCAGATTCAAGACCAGCTTGGGCAACATAGCGAGACCTCATCTCTACAATAAAATCTAAAACATTAGCCAGGTGTGGTGGCACACGCCTGTAGTTCCAGCTACTTGGAAGCTGAGGTGGAAGGATCGCCTGAGCCCAGCAGATCAAGGCTGCAGTGGCCGTGAACCTGCCACTGCACTCCAACCTAGGCGACAGAGGAGAATCTAACTCAAAAAAAAAATTCGTCATTCAAAGGGAGTAAACCTTTGAAATTAATTTGTAAAATTTGAATATCCCTATTTTGTATAAGAAGTAAATATTTATTAGAGAACTAATATATGTAAGGCATGCGCTGAATACAGAAAACTAATAGCAGAAAAATATGGCAAGGACTAGAGAACAATCTCCTCCAGCAAACTTTTATACTGTATTTCGAGAAAAGACCAAATAGCCAATGTAGTTTCTAGAACCACATGAACCACATCTTATAGACGCCAGCATCTTTCCTCAACATTGTATAAACCAGCCTAGCTGCATGAAATAAGAAACTGCTTTCTTTAGATGTCATTTCTGCTACAAAGTAGCACACAGACATTACCACAATTTTAGCAGTAACTTAGCTTACAGTTTATTGTATTTTCTCCTGATACATCTCACTTAAAGATAAAATATATTTTGCAAAAATGGACAACTCAATTTCACTCACTGATGAAACTTGCCAGGTTCACTGGCAAAGGAAACTGTCTTCAAGCTAAGTGAAATCCGAGGAAGAGAGGGCAAAAAAAAAAAAAAAAAAAACCCACATTTATTTATTAACAATTTTGTATTTATTATTACATGTTTAAAATTCAGTCATATTAAAATTAAAAA
>CAUYQG010095134.1:0-13005 GCA_963574415.1 Tarsius wallacei
CCCCCGCGCCCGCGCGCGCGCGACCCCCCCCCCGACCGCGCGCCCGAGCGCGAGCCAGCGCCAGCGAGAGCCAGCCCGAGCGAGAGCCAGGGGGGGGTCCGAAAAGAAACCTAGGAGTCTAATTTTCTCTGCTTCCCTAGGTTGCCTTAAAGGCAGACAATTCTACTTTATGTTTGTTTTTGCTTTCAAATAACTTTATGCATACAGGTAAAGATGGAAATTAAAAGACTGAGAAGGCCCAATTATACAGTCAGTGGAAAAGCAACAGGTTTGTATCTCCCAGTCAAGAGAGGCATTCTGGGAAAGGAGACATGCCAGCTTCCAAAAGCACGCAGCCTCTCCAGCTTGGCTATTTCATAGGCTGACCACAGTTCAAAGGCCCTATCTTGGAGCCACGGCACATCCACCCTTCCCTCATGCCAACATCAACCTGATGGCAAGCATTCCAAATAAGGTGTCTCGGCTGGTTGAGGCCCTCACTGAGTCCTTCCTCTTGGTTTGGGAGACAGTTTCATCTCATATAGGATCAACACATCTACTGGAGTTGATTTGGGAAAGGTTGGTATGGAACAGCAATAAAGGGAAATGTTATAATCTCTGTAGAAATTCCAGGTCTTTCTGATGCTTTCAGGTACACCAGAGTTCACTGTGGTGGCTATATTCAGAGGAGACTTACATAGTGCAAAAAGTAATATTTTGGGGAATGAAGCCATAAACTAGTAAAATGAGCCTCAGATTTGTTTCCCCAATTTGTTATTCTCATCTCTCACATATAGTGTGTTATACTTAGGGGCAACAAAACCAGGAAGTTGTTTAAAGTCAAAAATCACGTATTTTTTTAAAAAATAACTTGTAATAGAAATATTTGTTTCAATACACAAGGCAGCAAAAAGTTCAAGCCTCTTAGGATAGTCCAAACTATTACTTTAAAAATAAGATAAATATATACAATGTTTAAATGTGGCAAATATTTTGAAAATACTGACTGATATTTAAGGTATCAACTTAATGAACAAAAAATTTGATTTATTGGGCAGTGTAATTTTACAAGACTTGTCTTTTGTTTTAAAATTTATAGTTACTGTCATAATAAAAATGTGGTTTACTTTTCAATTGCTTTGTAATTTGTCATCCTTTTTTCTACCTACCAGTGTGCATGAGATGTTGTACAAGCTAAGGCAAAATATAAAACTCTCCTATGGCTCAATTTCCTTTTAAGTAACATGAAAACAAAGTCAAAGATTTGTTCCTGCCTCTCATAACTTTTCAGAACAAGTAAAACTTACAAAGTACTTTGCAAATATAAAAAGCTATTTTAAAAGATGGGGGGTAGACAAGCAGGATAAATATTTCTAGGTCAAAATCCTTATTTCATAACTACCTTTTAACTTTCTAAGTCTCCTATATTTTCAAATGTATTTTATAACAGCCACAATCCCTAGAGAAGCATTTTTAGTAAACACTCTTTGAACTGAGGAAGAACTGTTTCAGATTTGGAGCCTTAGGAGACATGATGATTAAAAACACTGTGGGATCCTGGATGGGATCCTGGAACAGAAAAAGGACATAAGTGGAAAAACTGGTGAAATCCGAATAAAGTCTGGAGTTTAGTTAGTAGTTTTGTACCAATGTTAATTTCCTGGCCTTGGTAAGTATACCACTGTTAACATAAGAAGCCGGGAAAAGGGTCTACGGGAACTCTCTGTAATACTTTTACAACTCTTCTGCAAATGTAAAATTAGCTCAAAATGAAAAGTTTAAAACAACACTCTTTGAGTAAGAAAAATCAATTGTTACATTTTATTAAGAACCAAAATCTGAAAGTGTACTGCTCCAATAAGCAATAGTGAAAGGATTCCACTAGATGGCACCCTATTTTCTTCAGTGACCAGACACCTCCTCACACATCTAGCACCCATCACCTGATAGAAATTTTTCTTGAGTTTATTTTGTAGCTCCAGTGGGCACTCTTTCTTTGTATAATTTATTCTGTGGTCTGAATCTCACTAAATAAGACAATGTTTTCTTTATCTTCCTAAAATATCTTCTTTCAAGCTTCATTATCATTACAGAATTTTAAGATAAGGTTTGTGAATCCAGTCATTCAACACAATTATTAAGCCCTTACTTTGTCACCATTGTCTCTACAGTCTGAGACAACCCATTCTCTTTAGTGTTGATCAACATAAAAGCTTTCCAACCTCCTACATACTTGAAAACTGTATAAGATACAAAGAGAAACCTTGAACAAGGAACAAGCAAATGCTTTCTACCTTTTTCTCATGACTCTGACGATGCTGGACACATTATTGATCTTTGGTGTTCAAACAAAGGGTTAGCTATTCAGTAATAATTTCTGGATTCCTTTGCTTTAATGCCAAAGCTAAAAACTAAGGTTCTTTTTTAAGTTAAAACCAAATTGCTAGGAGTCCACCAGTTCTGGTGTGGTTTGGCTTCTGCACTCCAATTGTATTTATCTGTAGCATTTCCTGGTCCATTCAGTAACTTTAAAACATTCCTGTCATCCATGCTCATCAGAGCTCACCACTGCTCTCTGCTGAAAAAGCTCGAATAAACCCAAGACTCTGAGTTCCATCCAATACCAAAACTTCATTTTAGGAAAGATATTTCAACATTGCTAATTTAGTTTTAAAACAATTAAACCTACACAAGGTGTTTACATATAAAATGAAAATAGAATCACGCTGTTTACTGATCAATGTCCAAAGTGTTAAACTTAGATGAGACTGGAAAACTTTTAATTTCTGAATTTTACAGAATAAGCACTTATAATACTTCAGAATGACCTGGAAATGTGATGCTGTGTAAGAGAGACAATACTTACAATAGCTGGCGCTAACCCAAACCAAAAGACCTAAAAAATAGGAGACACCCTCAATGTGGACTAAGGTGTCATGCAAAGGCCTGAGACAATTATTAAACCAAGAGTCCATATAAATCCCTCAGTTTGAATTCATTTTTCATTCTCATATACCAACAAAACCTCTGAAGAGCAGAATACAATAATCAAATTGGATTTTAAAACCTATTTCCTTTAAAAAATTACTTGTTCTAATTGTGAAAGCAAATTTCTTAGGTGAGATTTTTTCCTAAATAAAACACCAAGTTCTACAGTATGGTTTCTCTGGAGCTCTAAACTTCATCTAAATTTACCACCAGTTTTGAAGGAACAGTATTGAGTAGGCTTTTAGCACCTCTTAATTCTGAACAACAGGTCTGTTACATTTAAGACTATATTACTTAAATTATCACCAACTTTAAAAGCAAAGATATACTTTTTCATGTTGAAACTGCAATTAAACTGAGGAAAACTCAGAATAAGCACTTTAATAAGAATTTCAATTCATTATTTCTAAACCATTACTTTTTTTACACAAACCAAAACTATTTCTCAACTTGCTTATGAATTCCAATGTATTTAGGTAAATATCCCATTCAATTGTTCAAAGACCTTCAGATCTTCATCAAGAAAACCTAAGCCTTTGTCTTCCCTATTCTTGCCATTCAAACTCATACACTGAGATAATTTTCTTATTTATCATATTAAAAGAGGAAAATCATTTATCCAAAGCCTTACCCAAATGAACAGAACTCAGAATTGTCTTCCAACTATATATATGTGTATGTACTTCTAGCTAAAAAATTTAAATGTGAGCCGGGCTCCGTGGCTCAGCCTGTAATCCCACGCTTTGGGAGGCTGAGGTGAGTGGATTGCCTGAGCCCACGGGTTCGAGACCCGCCTGGGCAACTTGGCGAGACCTCATCTCTACAATAAATCAAAAACTAGCTGGGCGTGGTAGCCCGTGCCTGTAGTTCCAGCTACTTGGAAGGCTGAGGCGGAAGGATTGCCAGAGCCCAGCAGGTCAAGGCTGTGGTGGCCGGGAGTGAGCCACTGCACTCCAGTCTGGGTGACAAGAGTGACTTCAACTCAAAAAAAAAAAAAGAAAAAAAAAATTTAAATGTGACCCAAGTCCTGAGAAATCTCAAATAATGAGAAAACAAAAAAGTAAAATCAAAAAATAAGCTCGATTACAGATTATAACTAGAAATTGAATATCCAGTCATATTCTAAAGTTTAACTGGATTTGGTATCTTTTCCAAGAAAAAAATCATAAATAACATCATAATCACCAAGACACAGCTAGATAAATCCATCTTTAATTCATGATCTTATTTATTTGAATGAATTACAAGTGCCTGATGTTAAGCACTGGGTTAGGTGGGCACTGGTATTACAGTAATAACCCACATGGTACTCTTGTCCTTAGGGAGTTTAAGTCTAATGGGGACAAGAGACCAGCCAATAATCAATATCAACAAAAATAAGATAGATGCTATTATGATAAGACAGCAAATCCCCTTATCTGGCCCAGGGTCAAGGGGAACTGTGGGGAAAACTTTCAAGGAAAATAAATGAACATTTAAAGAGATTTTTAAGGATAAAATCAAAATATCTTCTGATTAACACACAGATAACTGAGAATTCTACAAGAGACTATCCTCTCTGCACATTTTGCTCAGTTGTATGTTTGCTCTATTTATAAGTCACAATCTTTCATTTTTAAAAAATGGCCATCTATTTTTATGAGAAAGATGGCTGGTCAGTTCTTATAATTTTATACCACAAAGAAAGCCTAAGATAAAATTCAAACAAACTTTTTATGTTTTTAGTTCACAGACATCACTACCAACCTTGTTTTAATGAATTGGTTGCTCTTGCTTGCCACTGAACATCTATGGCATCTCTTCAATGCAAAACCACAAGCAAGGTCATCTGTCACAGATTCCCCCCAGGAAACAAGCAGAAAAAAAGCCATACTTGTAAGAATTCTAAAGGAGACAGAACTTTGTAGGGACAAATAGAATTATTTCCAAATCTCCTAAAGGAAATCCTTACTTGTGACCAATTCAGCTGCCTTTTGTACTAAAGCAATCTTTAAATAGCTCTCCTTCTACTTATATCCCTTCTAAATTCACTATTGTTACTCATTATGAGTTCACTGATATTAGTCAGCACAAGTTGGTTAGTCACCATATTTTTTAAACCACCAACCACCTCCCTCTTCTAGGTTTCCTTTCCTTTCAGTATTTTGCAACATTTGAGAAGATGAGTAACTATACCCAAGAAATGCTGCCGGGCTTTTTTATTTGTTTGTGGTTGAAACAGTGACTTCGTTAAAAAAAAAAAAAAAAAAAGAATACAACTCTTCACGGTCACATTTCTTCTTGTGAAAAGGTGACACCTGAGTTTTAGGAAGTTACCTTCAGATTTAAAAATTTACTCCACATATTTTGTTTGACTGTCATTTTTCTCTTTAACTTATTTAGAAACAGCTCACAGATTAACTTTTTATTTCTTTATCAAACAATAAATAGTAAGTGGGTACCATTTTTTCTCTTTAAAGGCCCTAATCTAATACATGATTTTTGTCAATCACAGTTGAGGAATGAAAAATGGTTCTGGAAACTACAGACTGTGCTGGCCTTCAAAGTTATGTGTCAATTAAGGCCCTATACAATCAGTCTCAACCTATCTTTTCCTATCTGCCAAGACTTCCCAACACTATGACACACTTGCTGGACTGAATGGACTGCAACTTTCTGTGGGCAATTCATAGGGACCTTAAAAGCTCCCCTGCCCCTCTGTCCATCCACACCCAACCACCTCAAAGCAAATACTCCCCAGAAACAGAAACAAAGGGAAACGGAAATGGAAAACTTTCCTAACCACTGTGACTGCCAGCCACTCCCTGCTCTCTGGACTCACATTACACTTACATCTTCATCCAACCTGGCCCATCATGTATTCACATCTTCCCAAGTAAACAGTTTATTAATTCAGAGACCCTACCGTGAAGGTTCAATGTTTTACCCACAGCACCTGGCATTTAGATGCACACACTAAATGTTTGAAAAGCCAAATCTCCTTCATGTTTTTAAGACACAGAAACCCAGGGAAAATTTTCTGTCCTACCCATGTTTGGGTTCACTTTTCCATCATTTAAGCAGCCTGGCATAGTACTGGTGTACAATTAGAACAAATAATGCAAGAAAATTCTCCAGGGAACCAGTAATTAAAAAAAAACAACATCTGTATCACCCCATTTTCCTAACGAGCATGATAAATATGCCCCACATAATACAAAGGTGATCTGCTACTTCATAGGGACCTTTAGTTCCACATGGACAAACACCACCATGAATTGCCATGGTTGTCTATTCGGGCTTTATAGAATGGCTATTATTGAACTGACAGAAGAGTTTTGTTTGCTATGAAATATTGTGAGTAAATTGTTTCTCCTTGAATTACATATGAAAGGGAAAGGTGGAAGAAAGTGGCTGTCAACATGCAAATGTTTTTACCTGGCCTTTCATATTTGAATCCTGAAAACAAAACTCTTCACCAACTGATTGCTGTACTTTCTCTCTCCTGTGTGTAGGGGGGGCAGGAGGGAGGTGAAAGAACCAAGAAATGGGACAGGAGTGGTTAGGGGAACAAACCTCATGTTAGCGTGAACGTGATCTTTCCAATATGTGTGTAATATGCTATCATTCCCAATCACCTTACAAACTGTACTTCTTATATAACTTACAGAAATTACATGACTAGCCAAAAGCTTGTTTTTGTAAAAAGAAAAAAGGAAGTTGGGTTTTATAAAATCTGACAAAATTATAAAAATATAGCACTCCAAAGACAGAGTAGTACACTTAAGATTTGTACATTCTGTTTTATGTAAATTTTACTTTAAAAATGTAAAACATATACTGAACTTATAACGCAGAAGCATTTAGGGAAAAGTATTTTTTTAAATGCATTAGAAAATAAGATGCATTAAATGATGGCTAGACAACTAGGTAAGTTAGACATTGATATAACAAGCATATTAAAATACTAGCCATCTGGGTGACAGGCATATATGTGTTCACTGTAAAATTATTTAAACTCTGCCACAGATATGAAGATTTTCATTTGAAATGTTAGAGGGAAAAACAAAGTAAACTTATTTTTTAAAGACACACAAAGGACTTGCTAAAAGCTTGCTTCCAAATCGGTGTCAACAAAGCAGGGAGTTCTTGGCTTCCAAAGGAATCCCTCACTTTGGAGGAAAGATCTGTCAGGCCCCTCACCTGACTCATGCCTGAGAATCAGCTGACTGCCCTGCCAGTTGGCAGGGGTTAAGTGTGCAACTCCCCCCACAGCATTCTGTCATGTGAAGCAGGACAGAACCAGCTGTTACTGCTGCAGAATGGCACACCTGGTACTCCCTCTGCATCCCATTCGCCATCAGTGAAGTGCCCAAGGATCTGCAGTCACCAGGGAGAGCCACATTCTATAGCATGCAAGTATGTCCCCAGGCACCTCAGGCTTGTCTGTCAGCCCACTGGGCATTTCCTGACGCTTTTCTCCTCCCCTCACCCACTCAGTGGCATCCTGTCTTGCTTTCAGAGGAAGACATCAAAGCAGCAGCAGAGAAAGGCAAAGCGTCCCCCCACTCCCCAGAGCCCGGGCAGGGAGGAGACATTTTCAGTGCTATAGGGAGACCAAGCCTGTACTGCAACCTGCAGGAAAAGGAAGAAAAGCTCCCATCCTTGGATGTTCATCACCCTCATCCAGGGACAGGAAGGAGAAAAGATTCATTCTCACAGCTTGTACTGGCGAAGACAGGTGGTCACTGACACTGCGGTATCAGTGAAGGCAGGGACCTCGGCTACTGTCCAAATCTCACCCTCTCTGCCTGCCTCGTCATTTCGTTCACGGGAAGAAAGAAAGTGAGGAAAAAGTGAAAGTAATACTACCCAATTCAGATTCAGATTCTCCCCAACCACGTGTTCTTTCAAGGCAAATCTTTGTCTTCTGATTCTCTGGCAGCACTTCTTAGACTAAAGCCAGACCACAGAGCGTATTGCTGGTGTGGTTTTCCTTCAGCCACAGCTGCTGCTTCAACTGAGTGGGCCCGGAATCCATATAGAAGCTGATCTGTGAGAAAAACCCACAGTGTCCAATGGGAAAACCCATTACTAACCCTAATGATCTCATAGGTCATCCATCCTTTAGCGGCTACAACAGCTCCTTTCTCGCCCCACCCCTTGCCCCTTATCTCTTCCTCTAGACATTTTAGGGAAGCACAGACAACTTTAGGAGGAAAATGCCACGTTTATCACGCTCTCCAGCCAGCACTTGAGCACATGCCTTAGTCTGTCCCCCTAAGGGACAGTCTGAGGGACTGTAATTCTAAGAGGGAGCCAGATGGGGTGTGTGGGGAGGGGAGTTGGGGGAGTGTGAGCCTAAACCGCTTATACTTGAATTTCAGTTGAGGAAATTCCATGTTTTGCAAGTATGAAAGTCTGATATTGAATATCACAAACAAAAAATTCCCATTTCTTAGCACATGTGACTCAGATATGATTTTTTTAATGTTCTCTGTGGTTTGGTTGTTTTACCTCCCTAGAGAAGCCTTCATGAGAACACTTTACAAAAAGATACACTACCTTCACAGATGAATGGATAAATAAAATGTGGTATATATACACAATGGAATATTATTCAGCCTTAAAAAGAAGGAAATTCTGTCATCTGCTATAACATGGATGAGCCTGGAGGACATTATGCTAGGTGAAATAAGCCAGGCACAGAAAGATAAATTCTGCATGATTCCACTTTTATGAAGTATCTAGAGTGAAACTCTTAAAAACAGAAAGTAGAATGGTGGTTGCCAGGGGCTGTGGGAGGAGAGGAAAACACAGAGCTGGTTCAATAGACATACTTTCAGTTTTGCAAGATAAAAAAGGTCTAGAGATAAAAAGACCCCTTCATTTTATGTTTTGGGTACTCTAAGTCTCCAATTCAACATCAGAGAGGAAACAAATATTTGAGTGACTTTTAATTGAAAATAGAACCTTAAAATTAATTTACTTTGAAGACTCAGAAAGAATGATTAAAAAGCACTTGAAACCACTGCTTGGGACAAACTTTTTCATTTTAAGCATGCATGACATTTTCATAGCAGGAAGGATCTTGACATTCTTCTCAAATGGTATGCGTGGTATGCCGAATCAGCTTCTAAATCAAATGAGGCTGCTGATATGTAGTCTTTTAGCAAAAGAAGGATATATCACAAGACAGTCTTAGAGACTGAACACTGTGGCTATTATAACAAAGCAGCAAAATGAGTCATTCATGCGTAGAGAGAGTGTACAAGCATTACTAGCTACTGCAACTTTTTGAATGGTTTCCACTGGTTCCCCCTCTACCAAAACTCTCTTTGCTCTCTTCTTACTCTAAACACTGATCCATCATTCATTCCTGTGAAATGTGAGTTACTCCAAAGAGACAACATTTGTAAAAACAATAACTCTTAAGTTGACAGAGCAAAAAGGCAGAGCAAACTTATTTGCCTGGCCTTCCTTTCAGAAAAAGCTCAACTCAAAGAAAATTGCATTTTCTAAAGCTCATGATTCCAACTTTCCACTGTAAGAATTATTATATAAGAGAATGAATTGGAATGCCCAAGACTATTTCTCCTATAGCAGAAATGTGATGAACATTTTTATTATCATGGCCATAGAGATTAAAAAAACAAGTACTATATAACTGAATTTCCCAATAGCTCATGACTTCTTGGGCTTTTGGGATCTATAATTCAGAATAACACTCTCCATTTGCATTTCACCAGAGGCATTATTCAGGTATGTGAAACTGAGAAGATGGGAGATATATTTGCATAGTTTCTGTGTGATTTGCATACTCCCCCACATAAACTGTAGTCTATTGAAAACACAAAAAAAGTAGAAGTTTCTGAAAGCCACAAGGGCATGCCATGATTTGTCTGACTTCTGCCCCATCTTAATTAATTTGCACCTGGTGCCACTATCACTGACACAGAACACTCCCCTAGAGGTACAAGAGATAAAAAGCCAGAGATGCAAGCCTGCGAGGCTTTGTCTTCCCTCAGCGGATACTAGCCTACGATAGCATTCTGGCAGGGGTATGAAAAATAAAGGAGATGGAATCACAAAGTTACAGTTCAAGCAAGAATCTGTGGTCCCAAACTGAAACCAGCCAACTCTCCAAGTCCCCAAACTCACATGCTGTTGAGCAAAGCAGAAGCTTCAACTGTGAAGTATGCCAGGCCTGACCCTGCCTTTCTCATCCCTCCTGCTTCATTGCCCATTTTCCCCAAATCTAGCCACAGGAGATGCTAATAAATGACCCTTTACATGGTATTTATTCGGGAGTGTTTGAAGTTTTCTTCCTCTAAGGGGTATTTCTGTTTTAATAGAAAGCATCAAAGATCTTCCACCAAGAAGAAAGCACCAAGAGGAACCCTGGGGACTCCAGGAGGCCAGAGATGACTGCTTCCAATGGTCAAAGCCTGTCCCATTCCACCCCATGGACAGCACCAGGCCCCAACACTCATCCTGATGCATCAGTGGCAGGACCTACATGGAGGCCTTGCTTCTTTCTAGTTGAACAAAGGATTCCCTGTCCCCCACCATAAGCTTCTTCCTCCTCTCAAATCAGGCAGGTCGGGCCCACATGGTGACACAAACAAGGCACCTGGGATCCTCAGTCCAGGGGTTCAAATTCAGCACCAAAGTAGACAGCAGGGCCTCCTCAAACCAGCCCTCTTCCATCCCTATCTAAATAAGGAAACTCAAGAAACACATTTAACATCTCTTAGAATGATCTGCCCCCTCTGGCTTTCTAGTGACCTAATACAGGGCATCGCTATAAACAGTTCCAGAATTAGAGTCAGCATCTGTACCTAGAAGCTGCAAAGAGAACGGAAGCTTTGATTGAGTATCCTTTGGGACATTTTTTAGATCTAAGTGGTCAGGAAGAGGCACACTGTGCACATAAAACTGACTGGAAGAATTAGGGACAATCTCAACAATTAGTAGCCAACACTCTCTGAGGGAGTAAAAAAGGGGGATGGGAGGAGGTAAGAAAAACTCCCCATTATTGTGTAAATAATGTAAGCAACCTCAGACTTCAGTGTCCTTGCCTACAACTTGGAGAATTTGCAGGTTATCTCAGGGACGACTTACACTTCTAATAGTGAGTTGTGTGGGGCTTACAGATCCAACCTCCAGGCATAATTCAGAACCGTGTTTACCTACTCCCACCCATCTTCTCTTCCCTCCCCATCTGCCCAAGAGAGCCAAATCCCACAATGAGACAAAAAAAAGACAAATGAAGAACAAAGAGTATATCACAGTCAAGCTTAAACCACGTATGACAGGTACAGATAGTTTATAAAGAGAAGGACATGGGGGGTGGGGGGGGGAGGAAGGGGGTAAAAATGAAAAAGAAGAGGCCACCATGGCAGGGACTTCACAAGAGACAGGATAAACATGGCATACAAGAGGCCTTCCCCTTCCTGAAAAAAAAGAAGCGCTGTACCGCATTTATGGCCAACTCCACTTACCATCTGCCCTTTCTCATATTCCTTCACATATAAAAGTGCTTTGAAAACTTTAAATCACACACTACATTCATTCCACAGTCTGAATACCAGAAAGGGATGCTGACTGAGCAGGTGGTTTGGGTCTCTGGAGCTGGCCGGTTGGTAAGAAAGCTTGAAAGAGCTGTATCTGTCCTAAGAGTGCATCTTCACAAGTAAGGCTGCAGAATGATCACCTGACCACCTCACCTCATTTCTGGTTCATTGTCTTTATTTTATTTCCCAGCATCACAATGAGGTTAAGTTTCATAGCAAAAGATGCATCTTCTCTTTCAAATTCAAATGGACAACTCATTTGAAAGCTGATGGAGAAAAAAAGCTCAGTAAATGAGCCTAAGTCAATGACCACCATTACACATGACTGGAATCATCTTAAGGTGCAAGCCACCATTTCCAAATGAGTTACAATACTGTAGTGTAAACACATGCATCAATAGGCATTTATGCATTTAATCATGCCAAATGTAACTATCCTAACAAATTAGGTCACAACTTTAAATTCAACATTTTTAACTATTCTTGTCCTGTGTTTTCTTGTATGAAAAATGAGATGATGGCCAGGCTTGATGGCTCAGCCTGTAATCCCAGCACATTAGGAGGCCAAGGCGAGTGGACTGCCTGAGACCGCGGGTTCGAGACCATTAGAGCAACTTGGTGAGACCTTATCTCTACAATAAATCAAAAATTAGCCAGGCGTGGTAGCACACACCTGTAGTTCTGGCTACTTGGAAGGCTGAGGCGGAAGGATCGCCTAAGCCCAGTGGGTTGACGCTGGGGTGGGTGTGAGCCTGGGCAACGGAGTGAGACTCAAACTCAAAAAAAAAAAAAAATAACTTCTCCAACATAATTCGTATGCATGAGGAACATGAGCTGCATTTTGAAAAGCTATGGCCTGGATAGTCCCTAGGATGTTCTAATGGTCTATGGAATGTAAAATAGTTTAGTAGATGAGGCAAGACACAGAAAGCTGACTCTGACTGGAACAGGTATTAACCCAGGGGTATGACCAATTACATTAATGCAAATTTTAAAATATTTTAAGCTAAATAGCAAATTTACTACATTTCAAACATGTGGGATAGAGCCAAAGCCACTTAGAATAAGAAATAGAGAGAGAGAATGAGAATATCTAAAAGTTAAAAAACTAAGTACCTATTTCCAGACATTAAGAAAAGCAAAATAAACCCAAAGAAAGCAAAAAGAAGGAAATATGAATAAGAGCAGAAATGAAATAGAAAACAAGCATAAAATAGAAATGATCAGCAAAGGCTTAAGTTGGCCATTTCAGAAGATTAATATGCCAAATCTTTGATGAAGATTGATGAATAAAACAAAGGAATATAAATAACTGCACATTGTAAAGAGTATATTCGAGTCAACTTTCTTTTTTTTTTTTTTTTTTTTTTTTTTTTGAGTTGGAGTCTCACTCTGTCGCCCAGACTGGAGTGCAGTGGCCGCTCCCGGCCACCGCAGCCTCGACCTGCTGGGCTCCGGCGATCCTTCCGCCTCAGCCTTCCAA
>CAUYQG010095135.1:0-31957 GCA_963574415.1 Tarsius wallacei
CGCCTTTGGGAGGCTGAGGTGAGTGGATTGCCTGAGCCCGCGGGTTCGAGACCCGCCTGGGCAAGCAAGACCTCATCGCTACAATAAATCAAAAAATTAGCCGGGCGTGGTAGCGCACGCCTGTAGTTCCAGCTACTTGGAAGGCTGAGGTGGAAGGACCGCCGGAGCCCAGCAGGTCAAGGCTGCGGTGGCCGGGAACGGCCACTGCACTCCAGTCTGGGCGACAGAGTGAGACTCCAACTCAAAAAAAAAACAAAAAAAAAAAACAAAACAAAACAAACAAAAAAAACATTTACCAGTCACACATTGTTAGTTATCTCCTATGAGCCAGGATCTGCACTAGGGATCTTAGATATAAAACACCATATTCTTCCTGTGCTCAAGAAGACAGGTGAATGGGGAACTTTTTACAAATGCAGAATTCAGAATCTTATTCAAACAGATTTTTATAAAATTATTTTGAGAAAAGCCTGGGAATAGCTATGATCCCCCATCTGATGAGTTGAATGTGGCATTCTCTTAAACATATTTTGAAACATACTTGCCAAAAGAATAAGACTTGACTGGGTGAGACAGACCCAGCCACTCCTCCTCACCAAGTCCACTGAGGGAGACACACCCTGGGAAAAAACTGTCAAAAATCTCCTCTCCTTTTATCTCTTTTCCCCCACCACTTCGGTTTACATCTTATTTTCTCCCATTTGATGGTTTTCTATTATGAGCCAAGGAAATGGAATATCTGAGAGTTCCATTTTAGACAGACTAAATCAGGTGTTCCAGGTGAAACAAAGAGCATAGCTCTGCTTTTTATTTTTTTCTTTTGTTTCTTTATTTTCATTAACCTCTAGTTGGAGAAATACTTGTATTGTAAATGGCCCTGGCTCCAAATCGACATAATGATGTAATCTTAGGCAAATAAATAAGTTTATTGAGCCTTGACTTTTCAAAATCTGTATAATGGAACTTTTTTCAAGAGAGGTGTCTCACTATGTTGTCCAGGCTGACATTGAACTCCTGGGCTCAAACAATCATCTTGCTTCAGCCTTTGGAGTAGTTGAGACTACAGGTGTATACCACAATGCCCTGTATAATGAGGTTTTTACTAAAGGTACCTTAAGATCCTTTCATCTTTAATATTTCATTATTTATTTTATTTTCATTTCAGTTTCATTCATGTTCATTCTGATACTAATTCCTTTTATGAAAATCCTTTTAAGCAAAAGTTTCCGAATTTTTAAAAAATTTTCATATTTGGTAGCTTCTAGATTTATTATCCTCCTTGTTTTAAATATATTTTCTCTTGCTTGCCACAATTTTTTTCAAGTCTTAAAATTAGCTCCGATTGGAATAGATACTAAATCCCAATTATTTTCTCTTTCTTCCTTGCATTTGATTTTTTTCTATAGAAGCCCAGAAAAAATTAATTAATAATAAAATGCTTTGTAAACAATTATGTCACATTGTTTCTAGAGTTTTTAATTTTTTTTTTGCCAGAAAATATTATTTCAAATACCTTTGTAAATGAAGATAAAACTTTAATGGGGAAAAACGAGAAAATGAAAATGTTGGACTTATACAAATCTAAAGATTATTCAACCAGCAAGCAAATATCTCTTAAAAATTCTGGGAGGAAGTTGGGGGAATTACAGAATCTCTTTTTAAACATGCCGTGGTAAGACATTTGACTGGACAAATTAATACAGATAGTAGGTATCTTTGGGGTAAAAATAAAACCTCAATTTAGGTAAATACATAAATTAAGATAATACTAATCAATTTGGTATGTTATTGGAATCCTTGCAAATCTACAGAAAATAGAAATAAATACCACAAGCAAGTCACCATGGAAGAAACCCATAAAATCTGTCTCACTGGATGGGGTGGTTGCCCTAAAAACATCTGACTTCTTGAATGCCCTAATCTCCAAAGAATCTAGCCCTCCAAATGTCCTAAGACTAATGTAATGCCATCAAGCAAATGGACTTTGTTTATATAAATAGGATATTTTTTAGTAATCAAAACAGAGTAAGATTCCGGAAAGCAGTTTGATTGATCAATAACTAAATCTATTCATAACCAAGAATTTGTACAACCTGGGCTGCAAGCAATTTCCGGGAATAAATTGCTATTCATCCACAGTGTGTAAATGACTCTTCCAAAATGATTTTAACAGATGTCACAGTTTTATCTTATTTTTTCCTCCTTCTCCATCTGCCGCTGTCTCAAACTCTCTTTACTCCATTCCTCAGGAACAACTTTCGTCTGCTCTTATTTCCTTTAAATATGTGGTAGTCTTTGCTCATTGACTCAAATTTCCTAAAATATGGCTTTTCTAATTGATTTTACCTAAGTTGACATTAGGAGCTCTGGGGAAATTAGTAACGATCTTACCTAAGGATTTTTCATAACACTATGTAAAGTAATCGGCTTTAACATTTTTATAAATGCCTTTGGTCACTATAAAGCAGGTGGTGATACAGCTTTGTCATTCAAGAGGCTTACCTGAATGATAACCAAAAAAGAGAGGAAATTAGCTCTGATATAGGATCCAAACACAATTAAGAATTTTAACTCATGCATGTAACAATCGCTTTGTCTCAATCAACTGCTACTCATCTGTGTTGCACAATGAATTTCCATCTTTCAATTATTTTCCAAGAAGCATTCTATTTTTGGCATACAACATTGATTTCGGTAAACAAAAATTCATGAAGGTACACCCTAAGCATTCTTAAGACTTCAGATTTGCTTATGATTTTTGAGCAGGGGCTATTAATTTTGGCTGACTTTGAAATAAAATTTGAATTGATTAGCATTAACTCTTTCTAAACTGGTAGAGACTAAGTTATTATATAAATATGTATGTATACGAATTTATATGTGTTTTTTTCTTCTTTTTTTAAATAATGAGAGCAATATGGCTCTACAGCAAGATAAACTCACATTGTAGAGACTAAAGCAAATGTGTTTGCTTATTTGAATTGCAGTTTACAAAGATACAACTACTAAAAATATATAATTAAATGTATTTAATATTATGAGTATTATCATACGATGAATGTCTTCCAAATTTTTTTGTTGGAAATGGTTTCTTCCTAAATGTGCTGCTGCAGTTAATTTGTGTTTTTCCCATTGAAGCATAATGGGTATATGTTGTGCTGCTTGCTTCCTTGGGTACATTTTACTTGAATAAACCCTGTAAGAGCAGAAAGGGACCACACCTGTCTTTTTATTCTTTTTTTTTTCAGTGTATGCACATAGCCATGTCTTCATAAATACCTGTTGAAATGAATAAGAGACATCTGTATGGTTCTGGTCATCCCTTGCACAATCATGTTCAGCCTCAAAGTTAAAAAACTGGTTTGCTGAAGTTTGTTATGTTTTTTTTCTTGCAGCGAAATAAGTATTCCAGAGATTTCATATCATTATATCCTAGTTTGCTTACCCTGCCACTTCCGTTGGGTACCAAAATGTTGTCTGTTATATGCATCAATGCAGAGAAAGGTGGAGAAAAGGTTGATATTTGTTCCCTTAGGAACTCATTTGTGCACTGGTTGAAGCAATGATCAGAGGAATGATAATCTCTGGGAAATTTCCATTTTCTTTTGTGAAATAGTTTTGTTATTTATGTCTTAACTCTGTTTATGGGCTCACTGCTTCTTAAAGTGCTCATTAGCTTCTTTCTAATTTTATAATCTCTGTCTTTTGAATTTGTCAGTACTTCAGAGCATTAAATAATTTCCTTGGACTTGATCTGCTTCAATTTATAATACTGTTTATTATAAACCTTCATGATTATGAAATCAGACCTATCACCTTGGATTCTTTATAGCGACATAATTTTGTCTTAAATATATTACAACTTTAAAATGACTGAGAATATTTTGTAAACTTTTGAAACTTCTATGTAATCTGTAATATTTACACGTATATCATTTTGGTCTTATGTACCACAAAAAGTACCTTTCTATTAATCATTATGAGATAATTATTTTTAACTAGTTGAATAAAAAATGTAAACTTATTTTTCTTTGTCAAAATTATTTTTTTCTTCTAATTAAGATAGAGCACTTTCTGTTGAAATTCAGCATTATTAATCTGATATCTCTTCTTGTACTTGTGTGGTATTCTGTTAGAGAGTGCTTAAGTACATTGGGAGATCAATACAAAACCTAATTTAAGAAACATTTTGGATCTAAAAGCATGACTAAGAAAACTGAGACAAAGTGGTGAGTATTCCTAATAAAATTCTTTGATTAAAAGAAGATGCACGAAGAAAGATTAGTACCCTGATTTTCATATTTACACCAAAATAAACAATGTTATATTATGAAATTGTGACTCATTTTTACTGAGTGGTAAAGTGTGGAGAAATAGTTATTTCTTTCAAGGCTTTTGTCTGTCCTTTCTATTCAGTTACACTTAAGAACGTTTATGGCAACTAAAATGTCTGTATCCCCACCAGTCACATTCCCAATAGATGTTTGTTGATGCTTGTTACTTTAAAAGAGAGGCATTGGTCAAGAACACTGAGAAAATTAAAGTGTTGTTAGAATAGAAAAAGAAAAGTTGAGGAATTATAGTTAGTGAGAAATGATATACAGTGCCATTTTTAAAAATTTGACAGATAAATAGAAGTAAAGAGTAGAAGAGTGGTTACTGTATCATTTTTAGTATGAATTGAATATTTGCTTAATTTTTAGTAGGGAATAGTGTATTATCTTAGTGTTACTTTGTAGATAAAGCTATTTTTATTTAATCAGTTTATATAGCATTCCATATTTCATAAGATATGTTTTATTATAATTATCCGTGAATGTTTATTTGCCATTTTTTACCTATTTTAGTTTTTCTTTTCAGTTCTCCTTGAATGAAGTGATCAGATGGTAGACACTTTTTATGACTAGCTCCTGCCATGTTACCTCTACAAGTAGTCATTCCATAAGTATTTATTGAACTATATTAAATTGATTTATTACAGAACTTAACTAAAATTTTTAAATGCTTCAAGTGTGCTCACTACTTCCTTTTGTTTACTATTGAGAGATAGAACCAAAAGTTAGAAATTTTCTGTTATTTTAACTAGGAGATTAGACAATAACTTGAATCTAACAGTTGGAGAGAGCATCACATATATTAAAAATTAACTATGAAGTTAATTGGACTATTAAGATGTTTTAATTTCCTAGCTTAGATTTTACTTTCATTTTGTTTTCTTGTTTTTACACAGATAAGATCATGAATATAAGATAAAGTTAAGGACGCTTTTGCTAAGTGTTTACATAAGGCCATCAGTAACAGCACAGCATTACCCTTGATGTCCTGAATGTCATCAAATGTCTTCCTTTCAATATTTGCTTTAAATTTGGGTAATAAACAAGTCATTGGGAGCCAGATCAGGTGAGTAGGGAGGGTGTTCTAATACAGTTATTTTTACAGTGCTGCCAACATAAGCACACAGTGGCAAGTACACAACCTTAATTGTCAGACTTCAACAAATAGTGACAGCTCTGATGGCCATTCCAGAAAGAGTTCCAACATTGCTTTGATGGATGGACTAAGCACTGGTGTAGGTGCATAGCTTCCCAAGGGGAATACTTCAAAGGTGATTGTAAAGATATTCAGTAATGAGTTATATGGCAATTTTTCTAGGATGAGTTTGCAAACTTAATTGTTGGACCCTGTGTATCAGAAGTGTTCACTCGAATTTTTTTTTTTTTTTTAGAAATCTATCCTACCTTCAATGTACTGTAAATGTCTTTTGTTTTCCTTGCCCATAACTTAGGTCGAATGTCTTCTCCACAGTTTGCATGTGTAAGTTCTTGGCTACTATTATTCATATGTGCTGCACCTGGTTATTTAACTTCATGTCTGTGTGCTTCAATGTCTTCAATAATAATAGAAATTAAGTAACAAATATCAAGGGACTTAGTCCTAGTTGATAGTATGTACTCAGTTAATATTCCCTTGTATTTTCATTTTCTTCCACAGTATTACACTTGCCCTTGCTAGGTGTATATGTAAAAGAATAAACAGAATAAAAATTCAGTTGATCTTACTCATCATAATTAGCAAAATTATCAAATATTATTTTCAGAAAGTTGAAATGATGATTCTCACATAAATGTAGCATAAGCACATTTAAAGAATATAGGCAATTTATTACTTAATGAGGGAATTGAAGAGAAGGTAAAATTGATTTAAAAGACATTTTGAAGAATTTTCATATAAGGATACTTGGTGGAAAAATGCTGAAATAAGATTGCTAGGTAAAATATAAAACTGGTAATGGCCTACAGGACAAAAAAGTTAAGCTTTGAGTATTTATTTTCTACACAAAGAAACGTATAAGATTACATGTAATTTCATATAGCAAAATTTACATCCATATAATAATGTGTGTTTACAAACCATTGCCCAAGAACAATATTAAAAGTTCTTTTCACTTTGTATTTTCAAATTTTTAAATAATTTTTTAACAGTCAATACACTCTTAAATTGGACGTAAGGCATACAATAGCTGCCTTTTTCCTGTCTATGTGGAACAGATCTTAATACCTTTCTTTACCCAAAAGAAAGTAACTGCTATAATGTTTGTCTCTCAAAGTTGTGTATGATAGACTTGAATCCCAAAATCAAAGCATTAACTAGAAATTGCAACCAGAATGTAGGAACACTTCATGAAGACATTTTTCTCGTGAATTTCACTAAAGAGTCTGTAGAGGAGTAATAAGAAATTAGACACGGCAATATGCATATGTTGGTTAATAAATAAAATAGGTCAGACCAATACAAGGAATTTGGAGAACAAAAAACAAAAGTTTCTCCACCAGAGACTTGGGGTGGAGACAAGAGAGCACGCAAAAGTTACATGAAAACACAGTGCCATACTCTAGATTGTATTAATCTCATTCTAACAGGATCTAATGACTGACTGTCAAAAGCGTAGGCTGCTGCAAAATGGCAACTCTGCACATCTGGTGGATGCTGTGTAAAATCAAGACCTCTAACATGGTTATATTAAAAATATGTTTAAATGCATCTACACATGTAAAAACCTATTGTTCTGATTGCTCCAAAACCTTAGATCTTGTGTCACTAAATTTTAAAAAATGGTATTTCTTTAGTATCACTGAATATTAAAAAAGAGAAAATTTAATTTTAAATGAAATTTAATGTTTTATAATATAAAGTTAAAAGAAGTATTATGTCAAATTTTATATATTATGGAACTGGGGCATCACATCTAGTTTCATTGGATCTCCTGATATGCTTTGTTGCCTACATGTTACTGCAATTAGAGTTAACAGTTTAGAAATTTTAAGTGTTAAAAGACTCAAATATAAAAAAAATTCTTTATAATGTCAATCAAGAATTGTAAGTCAATTGATTTGAGCTATTAGTTACAAGTGTAAAAAATCCTAACTGCATTAAAAAAAAAAAAGCTTAGCTCTAGAAGTTATGTTATTGGGTTACTTTAACTATGCCAAAACAGTTACATGTAAAAGAGGACTGATTATTTCAATGCTGAAAAATGTATAAGCGAAGACAAGGAATCATTTTTAAACATAACAGGCTTATATAGGTCCTGTTACAGGATTTGACTTAAAAATGGTAAACTGTAGATTTCATTGTGATGTTGATACTGTGTACTTTCCCCCAAGGCTTTCTTTGCAATTTTTCCTGCTTGAGAATTTTCACCATATATAGTTAAGTAAGTGTTTAGAACATTTTCACTTGGGATAATTCTTTCTTACAGTCAAACTCAGTTGTGTGTGCAAGGATTGCCTATCTATTCTGACATTATCAGAAGTGAAAAAAAATGTTTTTATTAGCCAGAGGCTAAGCTCATAAAATCTTTGTTTCAAACACATTGCGAGTTATTGTGCATTTCTCAACTACTTTAAACTTAAACTATTGTACTGTTTAGTGACAGGTTCACTGCAAAATGTATCTTCTATCCCATAGATTCAAATAAAAGCTGCTGTGAATCATAGAAGAAAATTAGTAGTGGGATAATCTGTTCCAGTGACAAGGTTTTTTTAAATGTCTAGATTGATTCTATATGTGGAAAAATAAAACACTGCAACCCTTTCCTATGGAGGGCAGTTTTAAAAGTATATTTAATCTACTTGTGCCATTAATTAAAAAATTAATTGCTAATGGTAAAAATGAAATCTGGAAGAATGTTAAAATTAGAGGAAATTTTTTAAAACATTAAGTCTACTATATATTTTATCTATTTATTTTATACTGGAGTGAATATATATTTAAGCAGAAACAAAGAAAACTTACTAAACTGGAAATTGAAAAGATAAAAGTGGCAATTTTCAAGGGATATATGTAATCTGAGCAGACTTATACCATGAAATTTAACATACAGGCCTATAATTTTTAAACAAACAAAATTATTTAAAAGAATAGAGTAACCTTTCTCTCACTAAGCTGTCTTCAGATGCCCTTGATTTTTCTTTCATACTTTATATTGTAAATGCTTTCATCTTCATCTGGTTTTCTTTTCAAACTATCTCATGCTTTAAAATAGATTGTTTTCTATTTTTTTATCTACATATACATCTGAAAATATCCAGTGATTTAAGATTATATAATTGTGGTTGGTGAACTAGGACAATAATGCAAGCATCTTAATTCTCAGCCCCACGTTCTTTCTTCAGACAATATTGAGGCTGGTAGTCCTTGAACAATTATCATAATGCTTTAAGAACCGGATTGGCAGTAGTGGGAAATTGCGGTGAGGAGGAGCAGGATTGGAAGTAATGGGAAACTGCTGGGGAGAAAGCACACCTCATCAACAAGGGTACCTGCATAATGAACATTTGTATACTTGATCCTGAATTGTACGTCATATCTTTAAAATTTTTAAAAAAGAGTTTGAAAGAGTAGAAGAATAAGGAAAGACTTGGAAATGAGGACAAAGACTACTTGTTAAAGTATTATAAAGGGTATAGAACTTAATTGACCCCATAATTATGTCTGATCCTAATGTTTATTAGTAATTATTCCTACATAACAGGATTCCAAATGATTATTATTTTGTTTTAGGATTAATTGTTTCATTAGTGTAATAATTTGTTTATCTTTATTGAATGACTTTTACTATTCTGGACTTGTATTACATATAAAATACTTGCAAATTGATTTTTTAAAAAGTCAAAGGAGACTCTAAGAGATGACTAAGTATCAGAGTGACAGAAAAGCCCTTAGTTAGAAAGTGATTCTAAATTATCAGAAGCAAATCTAATAAGTTACTATGTCAACATGGAGTATATGGACTTGAGAAGAAACGCTTAATCAAGCCATGTAAACATAAAATAAAATAAAATAAAAAAAACAAGGTGACATTTTCTTAATCCTCTTCCGCTACTTTTTTTCTACCAACTTTTGAGTGTGTTTGCATGAGACCAGACTTTTAATGTTGGAAATATGAGGTTCACCACTAAGTGTTTTAGACTTTGTGAGTTCTGGAGTCAATTCAAGACTGGAATACAGATTCCAACACTTAATTTTCATGGTCATCTTAAATGTAAAGATATTCCTACAGACTTGGTCATATTTTAAATGTGGAAAAGTAATATGATGAATGGTGAAGTATTATTGTTTTATCCAATTAGGTAATGTACAAAAACATTTTTCACAGTATTTTCAAACTTCACCTGCACATACCTTACTTATATACCCAATACTGACCTATAACCTTGCACATATTTATAATAAAATAAAGTAAAATTAATAAATAAAGTGCAGTAAATTCTCAATAATACTTGTCATTCCTATTACTTGCTAGTATTTTACACTTGAGGTCTACATTTTTAGAAAGTATATACAATAAACGTTCAGCTTTTTTCCCCTAATTTTTTTGGAAGATAACATATTTTTAAGTGTCAGTCAAGAAGGTTTAGGTGAAACTGATCAATCCTCAAATTCTAGAAGTTGTCCTACGACCCAGTTCTTACCAGCATATTCCATCTGGCTAATTGTAATTAATCTGTCCAGAGAGGACATGTGGCCAAATCTAGACATATTTAGTTCTAGCCATTTTCTAAATGAGAGAAATAAAATTCTAACCAAAGTACTTTGTTTTCTGACTCTAAAACTATAATTCTAGACCTTTTAGTTATATACAATGATGTTCAGAAATTTGTGAAGTAGTTGTTAAATGCAGCAATTATAAAGAATAAAAGTATATCAATTTATAGTTGAATAATTATATCAAGAGGGTAATAAATTCTTAAGATTAATCACTTCCTAAATATTTACTACATTTTACTGCTATCTATGCTATTGAAATTATTTATGTCTGTTGTGTTTGAATTCTGACTACACTACAAAGACAAGCTAAAGTGCATTTTTCTCTTGCTTTATATTTAGTGACCTCAGGTGGTAGCTTGTAATTTAGACATGCAGGGAGTATTTACACCATGGAAATAGGCATACACTTCATATCACAGCTCAAGTTAATATTATGTTGATTGTATAGAGTTAATAAAGTAACTGGATATGTTAATCATTCAAATTATTCTCAAAATTATGTTGGGTCTATAATGGTTACACTGAAAATAACCTCAATTCATTAAAAATATAATATTCTAGTATTGAAAAATTATGAGAAAAGTGGTTGTGTCATAAGTGTCCAAAATAAGTCTTTTCAAAAAATTTCACTTTTACCTTACTCTTCAGCATAAATGAAAATAGTAACCAATATTCATATTAGAGTTGGATTCATTTCTTCATTGCAACCGGTTAGTTATGAATGTAAAGGTTTGTCAAACATTATCAAAAGCTCTCTCTGAAAGCCAATTGGCTGTATGGCATTTACATTAAAGGGCCTAAAGAGTCTATTATTCTTTACTACTCTTTTATTATCATTGTAAAATAGAACATAACAGAAATTTTGTGATGTATACTGGTACTTTCTGTTAGTCAATTGTTTTTTCAAATATTTATGTATTTATTTATTGCTATTTATTTTTATTTTAAAGATGTGAGGTACAATTCAGGGTTAGGTGTACAAATGTTGATTATGCAGGTACCCTTGTTGAGGTGTGTCCCTCCCTCCCGTAGCAGTTTCCCTCAACTGTCAATCCCATCCCCTCCCCAACAATTTCTCACCACTGCCAATCCCTTTCTCATAGTATTAGAATAATTGTTCAAGCTCTACTTATGAGTGAGAACATATGGTACTCTGTTCTGTTTTTCTGTGATAGGTCCCTGAGTATGATAGACTCTAAATCCATCCAAGTTGCTTCGAAGTCCGTATGTTTGTCCATTTTTATGGCTGCATAACATTCCATTGAGTATATGTACAACTCTTTTTTTATACAGTCCAGCTTTGATGGGCAGCATGGTTGGTTCCATGTTTTTGCTATTGTGAATAGAGCTGCAACAAACATATGTGTGCACGTCCCTTTTTTGTAGAATGATTTAAGATTCCCCGGGTATATTCCCAATAGGGGAATTGCTGGATCATATGGAAGGTCAATTTCTAGTTCTTTCAGAAATCGCCACACTGTCTTCCAGAGGGGTCATTTGCATTCCCACCAGCAATGTAGAAGTGTTTCTTTTTCTCTGCATCCTCGCAAGCATCTGTTGTTTATTTTATTAATGATGGTCATTCTTACTGGAGTTAGGTGGTATCTCAATGTGGTTTTGATTTGCATTTCTCTGATGATGAGTGAGGATGAGCACTTTTCATGTATCTGTTGGCTGCCCATATATCTTCTTTTGAGAAGTGTCTATTCATGTCTTTTGCCCACTTTTTAATGGGACTGTTTGCTTTTTTTTCCTTTTGGTGCATTTGAGTTCTTTATATATCCTAGATGTCAGACTTTTGTCAGATATGTAGTTGGTAAATATTTTTTCCCATTCTGTGGGCTATCTCCCTGCTCTCTTGACAATTTCTTTTGCTTTGCAGAAGCTCATTAGTTTGATGAGGTCCCACCTGCCTATCTTATTTCTTATGGTATTGAAACTTAGGGTTCTGCTCAGAAATTGGTAGCTGGATCCAATTTCTATAATGATGTCTTTCCTGCATTTTCAAAGATTCTTATAGTTTGAGGTTACATTTAGGTCTTTGATCCATTTAGAGTTAATTTTTGTGTATGGTGATAGGTGGGGGTCCTGTTTCAGTCTTCTGCATGTGATCAGCCAGTTTTCCCAGCACAACTTACTGAATAGGTTCTCCTTTCCCCGGTGGTTGTTGTTGGAGGCTTTGTCAAAGATGAGTTGGATGAGGAATTGAGGCTTTGCTTCCAGAATCTCTATCCTCTTCCATTGTTCTATATGCTTGTTCTTGTACCAATACCAGACTGTTTTGATTACTGTAGCTTTATAGTGAAGCTTGAAGTCTGGAAGTGTGATACCTCCTGCTTTATTTCTTTTGTTAAGGATTGTTTTGGCTATTCGTGGTCATTTATGTCTTCATATGAATTTCTGTATTGTCATTTCCAGGTCTGAGAAGAATGATAAAGTAATTTAGTTGGTATTGTGTTGAATCTGTAGATTGCCTTTGATAGGATGGACATTTTAACAATGTTAATCCTTCCAATCCATGAGCATGGAATATTTTTCCATTTGTTTCTGTCTTCTTGGATTTCTTTGAACAATGTCTTGCCGTTCTTATTGTAAAGGTCTTACACTTCTCTGGTTAGAAAAATGCCGACGTATTTCATTTTTTTGTGGCTTTTGTGAATGGGATTGTGCTTTAATTTGGATCTTTGCCTGCTTGTTGTTGGTGTATAGGAATGCAACTGCTTTTTGCACATTTATTTTGTACTCTGAGATTTGCCAAAGTCTTTTATCAGTGCAAGCATGTTTTTGACAGATTCTCTTGATTTTCAAAGTATAGGATCATACCAGCAGCAAAGAGGGATGACTTGACTTCCTCTTTTACTACTTGGATACCCCTAATTACCTTCTCTTGTCTAATTGCCTGAGCTAGGGCTTCCAACACAATGTTGAACAAGAGGGATGAGAGGGGGCAGCCTTGTCTTATTTCAGTTTCCAGGGGAAATGTTTCCGTTTCTGTCCATTTAGCAATATGTTAGCTGTGGGTTTATCGTAGATGGCACTTACTATTTTGAAGTTATGTTCCTTCTGTATCTAGCTGTTTGAGGGTTTTGTTAAGAATGGATGCTGGATTTTATCAAAAGCTTTTTCTGCATCTAATGATATAATCATGTGGATCTTGTTTTTACATCTATTCATGTATTTAATTACATTTATAGTCTTGTGAATGTTGAACCAGCCCTGCATCCTGTGAATGAAACCTACTTGGTCATTGTGGATGATTTTTGAGGTGTGTTTTTGCATCTGATTTGCTAGAATCTTGTTGAGAATTTTTGCATCTATGTTCATAAGGGATATTGGCCTGTATCTCTCTTTGTTTGTTGGATCTTTATCTGGTTTGGGTATCAGTTTGATGTTAATTTCATAAAATGATTTGGGGCGAACTCCATCTTTCTCAGTTGCATGGAATACTTTCAGTAGAATTGGTACCAGCTCCTCCTTGCACGTTTTGTAGAATTCTACTGGAAACTCATCCAGTCCAGGCTTTATTTTTGTAGGTGGTTTTCATACGACAGAGTTAATTTCCTTGATTATTATTGGTCTATTTAGTGTTTCAATGTCACCTTTGTTTCAACCTGGTGAGGTTGAGTGATGTCAGAATTTCCTCCATTTCATTGAGGTTATCAAGTTTGTTTCCATATAGGGTGTGCATAGTAATCTCTGATAAGCTTTTGTATTTCTTTGGGGTCAGTTGCGATTTGATTTTTTGTATTTCTGATTGTGTTTATTTGGGCTTTTTCTCAGTCAGTTTTTAAATCTTTACTAACTCACACTAATTTTATGCTAATTATTATGTGAGTTAAGTAGAATTTCTACCATATGTGCCTGAAATAGTCAATTGCACCTGGTAAAGAGGGGATTGCAAGTGATAAACCCCAGAATGTAGAATTAAGCTAATTAGTTGAGTTGGAATCTGGGGCAGGAAAGTGTTTTTTTCCTAAGTAGGAAGGTACAAATGCCTTTTAAGTGGTATATGTTAGATATTAAATAGTCACCCACTACACCCATTGTCAGATCATGTGCTACTTATAAAGATGTTATCATGTGTTGCATAAAATATCAGACTATATATAAAAGAGAAGTAAAAAATGCATACTTGCTAAGAGAGGTTATATCAAACAGGAACAAATGAAAGGCTGATAACCATGTACCTCACAATCTTGGGAAAGCTGAATTCTCCATTTTAAACTAAGATTATAATGAGGAAATTCAGAGAGGAGAGTGACATGGCAGAAAACAAGATTGGAATCTGTGGAGATCTGATATTCATGCCCCTTACTAGTTTTTCTGGCAATGTTATACCCAAAATGGCAGTTATTCAAGCTTAAGAGAACCAGCTTCTGAGAAATGGCATGTGGGCATGGGGGAACAGATTAGTTGTGCCTCTCAGGCCTCTTTCACATAGTTCTCAAACAGAGAAAAATGTAGGTTGTTTAAATGAAGGCTAACGAGATGTACTGACCTCTAAATTATTTTTAGTAGAGACAAAAACCTTCAAGATGTGGTTTAGAATTGGCAACCATGACTCAGTTAAACCTTTGAATTTTGGTATCAATCTATGCAGCAAACAGAAATCAGTTGGCCAAAAGAACTTCTACATTTTAAGGTGTTGAATTATAAGAGAAGCTATAAACCTGATCAACAAAGGCTTATTATTAATCAACTTCTAAGGTAAATCCTGGAACTTGAGTAAGAAAATTATTAGTTACTAAAGTATGGCAGATTTCGGGAAGAAAAGTCTTCTTGATACCCTTCTAAGATATAATAAACAAAATCCAAAGGTAGGGTGGATACTCTCAGAAAGCAGACATAGGGGCTGTTATATTGGCTGACCAAGAAACAAATTTCTTCATCAGGGCAACGAGTTACTAACCCTTTCAAACAAGATGTAGCCTCTGCTATGAAAAGATTATCATTCTGTGTATTTTTTCCTAAATGGGAAATTTTATTTCAGATAGCTTATTTTGACATCTGTCTTTGAATATTGAATGTGCTGGTATTAAATTTGTTCCCTAAAAAAATCACTTATTCCAGGTTTCTGGAATAAGTAGGCAAAGAACTGAAAAGACTGGACAATTTTGGATGTTCTAAAAATGGGACATAGGTAAAACATGGTATAAAATTCAAGTGAAATAATTAAATCACATTAGAACAGGAAATTTTTGAGAGTAGGTTATGTGAGTCAGAATATATGTTGATTTTGAGCAGCAAATAGGGTGAACTGTAGTGAATGTCTGCTAGTTGTGTCTGCCTACTCTACTTTAGTCTGTTATGTTGTAAGAAACTGGTAATTTTTAAAAAAGAATTTCTTCCAACTCTCAGTCCTGGTAGGCATATAATCAAGACCTTTACAATACTGTATGTCATTTTTTAACCATTATAGTTGACCCAAATATGAGATTGCAATCTAAGCTTGTCTAATAGAAATTATCATCAAGATTTTATTTAAAGTTATGAGAAAATACCAGTATCTGTAAAGTTAAATTGTAAGAAGCAATATATTATGAACCAAATTGTGTGCTCTCAAAATTTATATGAATTCTAAATTCATGGTAACTCAAAATTGACGGTATTTGGAGACAGACACTTTAAAGAGGTAATGAAGGTAAAATGAGGTCATATAGGTGGGCCCTAATCCAATATGAGTGATGTCCTTTTAAGAAGAGATTGAATGACTATAAGAGAATATAGTGTCTTCTCTTGTGTGTGTATGTGTATGTGTGTGTGTGTGTGTGTGCACAGGCACACATAGACACACACACACACACACACACACACTCACACACACACACACACACACACACACACACAAGAGAAGAAAGTGAATATCTGTAAGCCAGAGAGAGGGGACTCAGAAAGTTTTAAAACTACTGGCAACTTGATCTCTAGAATTATAAGAAAATAATTTTATATTGTTTTAGCCAGCCAGTTTGTGTCTAGCAAACTGAAACTCCATACTTTTCACTCTCTGTAGACAGCCTGCTGAGAACAGGAGAACAAAGCCATTCCAGAGGAGTGAATGGGAGACTGAATGATCTTGACTCAAAGTCTCTCCTTATTCTTGAGGATGCTGTTGTCAGAATAACCCTCTAACCTTTCTATGAATTCATTTTGTAATTCTTAAAAGGCTGGTTGTGCTTCTGCTAATTTCTGGCATTTTAATATGTTCTGTCGGAAATTTAGATAGGATTCCAGTAAAGCAGCTTAACATAGGCAGATTTTAAAAATAGGTGATTTTATATATTATCTCAAATTAAAAAAATATTTTCTTTACCATAGCATTAAGTGTGGAGGAAAAACCACACATGCACAGGCACACATAGACACACATTCACATATATGTATCTATGTATCACGTATATGTGTGTCATGTGTGTATCATAGAAAATGATGCTTATAGTATACATAGAAGTCTTTTCTAAGAAAGTATATCCTGTTGTAGGGACAACATCTTTAATTTGCTAAAAAATTTTTGAAGTACAGATATGCAAAATGGAAACATTGAATTTCTCTGAATAAGTGAAAGAAGACATGAATTTCTGAAAGTGGGAACAGAAAGAGATCTGAGATGATATTAGATAAGAGAATAGAAAATATAAAAGGGGAAGAAAAAAGGGCAACTCCCCCTCGGATCTCCTCCCACTGTGGGAGTTTTCTGTCCTCTTAATAAATCCTGCTTTCTCAAAAAAAAAAAAAAAAGAAAGAGAAAAAAATGACAGGAGGAAGATAATGTGAGGTGTGGGACAACACCAGTATAAACACACACACTCACACAAACACACACACACACATAAATTTCCAGTAACGGGTTTAAGAAGTTTATAAGAAGATAAATCTCTAATATCCACAACTGTAGTTGTTTCTGTTTGTGACTATGACATTTTGGCTATGACCTTAGTCATGCCTATTGGTTCATGATGTTCAATAAGAAAATATTTATTTCCTGATTATCATGGAAGACATAAGATCAAAACCTTGGCAATATTGTATTCATATATCATCTTCCAACCACTGTAACTGGTTCAAAGATGAGATTTCATTCCAAGCTTGCCTAATGGAAATTATCGAGACTTTACCAGATCCGGCGTGGTGGCTCATGCCTATAATCCCAGCAATTTGGGAGGCCAAGGTAAGGGAATTTCCTGAACCCACAGGTTCAAGAATAGCCTGGGCAACTTGGTGAGATCTCATCTCTACAATAAATAAAAAATTAGCCAGGTACGCTAACGCATGCCTATAGTTCCAGCTACTTGAAAGTCTGAGGCAGGAGAATCGCCTGAGCCCAGCAGGAAGCTGTGGTGGCCAGGAGCATGTTTCTGCCCTCCAACCTGGGTGACAGAGTGAGACTCTGACTCAAACAAACAAACAAACAAACAAAAAAACCTTTATCAGATAGGCATGACCTTCCCGATCTTTAGTAAGTTTTGCAATCACAAATGTCTTGTGTGAGTAACATGCACGTGTGTCTAGTATGTTTGGACGTTAAGTGTATGTAAACCAAGTAACAAACCACCTATAGTAAACACAGTGAGAAGCAATGTCTAGGATCACTTATTTATCATAGTAATATTATAAATAAAATGAATTAATTTTGCAGAAGCAGGAGCCCAGGGCAAATATAAAAACATCGAGACCTTTAATATTCATCGAAATGCGGGGACACATTCTCTATTTCCACAAGATGTAGAATCAATGTTTGAGTTAAGTTTTGTAATTCTCAATAGTTTACAAAGCAGACAGTCTCAAACAGAAGCCGACAGAACACTGATATTTGGATAATTGCCAGAGGACTTATTTACAAATGAGTGGGTATGGTGTGAGGAAAAGATGAACAGAGGATAATGAAGTAATCTGTCACTTTCCAGCAGCTACTTTCTGTCCACGACTGCATCTGAGGAAGAATGAGGCGAATTAATATCTTGATCTCACTCTTTATCCTTTGAATCTTGGGCTAAGGACTCATTTTGAGGGAAGCCTATCAGAAGTTGAACCCAGAAGCCATCAAGTACACTTAAAAAGGGTAGAGAAGCCTGGGGCATGGATTTGGAGGAGAAAATAAAGCATCTTTCACAGTGTAAAACATTAGCTTGCATATGGGTAAGTTTTTCAAAATACATACATGAGATGGTTTCTGTAAAGTGCTTAGGAAAATGCCTGGCTTGCAAGGAATGCTCAAAATGCACATATATGCTTCTTTCCTTTTCCTATATTTGCAAAACTTTGCAGTAAGAATGCATAAATAGAAGAATCAAGGTCCCTTTACTCTTAAGAAAGCTTTACTATATTAAAGGGACACAAGCAGCGGGCTAGGCTGTATAGAGATTGCTTATAGGACACAAACTTTGTTAACTGAGGAACATATACAACATTTTTTTTATTTATAAATGCATACATTTTTGATGATTTCTGCTTTTTTGGTGATTCCTAGTCTTTGATGTACCTCTTGCTGTGGATTTCAATTCTGAGCTAAACATATTTTTTTCATATATATATATTAAGGAGCTTTGGCAAGACAGCAACAAGGGCTGGTTTTAACAGTGCCTCATGTCATTGATTTTACACCCTAATAGGCAGCAGTCCCTCCAGGAGTTCTGCTAAAAGTCCTCACATCTAATAACACTAAAAATGAGAGAAACGACCTTATTAACACCAAGGTCAAACAGAATCCTCTAACAATTAAAGGAAAAAATGGATTTAATATAAAGATTGTTTCAAGTGTCTAAAAAATAGCTTTAGAAATTGGTTGGAAATAAAAGTACATGGTTCATATATTTCTAAGAAATTTCTAATGCCTTCAAGAAAAATCAGTGTTGATTTTTTTGTATATATTTTTATTCTAGAAACAAATTAAAAAGATTATTATAAGACTAATTTACCAGAAATTGACATCTACCATCATTAAATTGGGTGGAGGAGGAGGGAGGGAAAAGATAGGATACATAGATTGATTTTGCTATCCACAATAATCAGAAAGAATTAAACTAATATGAAGATAACATCTCCAGCTGGGCAAAGTATCTTTGAAAATACTTGCTTATCTCAAAGCAATATAAATGTATTTTATACAATATATTACACAACAAATGTATTCAATAGCTTCAGTCTTGATGTCAATTAAGTCATAAAGAAAAAAGTTGTGAAATATTATGTAATGATATGCCATCAACATGCAACTTCCCTTTACCAAATAAGCACTTCATTTTTTTCATTATCAATGATAATTATTTAAATTTTATCTTGTTTTCGCTGCCACTTAATATGCCAATAGAATTTTCCTGGAAAGTTACTAGGGATCAATAGTTAATTTTTAGTACTATAATGAAAAAAAAGGACATTAGGAAAGAGGAACTGAGAAATCATGGCAATAATAAATTTTAAGATTTTCAGAAGATAAAAATTCAAAAAAGTGATAGTAGATTTATGTTATGTCATGTGACACAATGTATGGTTATGAAGTAAGAGTGTTTTTGTTTTTCATTGTATCTATCTATTAGCAACCTCCTCTGCTTACTGTCACACACTGCTAGGAAAAGAGTACATTGTGCAGAACTTACATATATCTGCATAATTTCATATTTCATTATTTTACAAGTGTGCTAATGCTCAATAGAAATACATCATCAAGGTAATCTTATTGGATCAGTTTGAGCATCCCAGACTTCAATGAATATTCACAATCATTTACATGTGTGTCTCTTCATTCTAATACAGGGTTGTGCTGGGAGGTTGTCTGGAGGCTTGGTGGTCAGTGAGTAAACACATTATAATAAAAATCATGTAATTCAATAAAGTAAAATATTATTTATATAAAATGTAAAAGTACGTCTCAAATATGCATAAGATGTATTTCTGTATTTGATATTTTAAAAATTCTAATATATTGTGTACCAGCAACATGTTGGAATGATGTTGCAAATCATATTTGAGTGGTGAGTTGAATTTCACAGTAACATACAGCTCAATAAGATTATAATGAATGTGTGGGAATCAGAAGAGAGTGGGGGAGGTAAATATATTGGCAACATGAAGGTTAGGAAAAGACTTCTGAGCAATTCTTCTTGTGATTCTCTATCATTACAAAGAATACAACAAAGACAGAATGAAGCACAGAAGAAAATGGTAATAAGGCAAAGGAAAGGAGAAAAAGAGATATCCTTTCATTGTCTAGCATAAAATTTGTTCATGATTCATGGAATAAAAATAGAGAAGACTGGCTTTCATAGGCAATATAATCTAGCTTTCTTATAAATGTAAAAAACTATTTGATCATTAAAATTATGTTTAATCTAAAATGATTTCCATCTAGGGAATTATTTAGATTATTTGAGATATCAAAATATATTTATAGCACAGATTATATGAGACACAGAAGTAAATTCGTCTAGAGCAAACATAAGAAAAGAGTTGATTTTTTTTGCTTCACAGTTATTCTTTCTTTTTAGAATAAAACTCTCATCAACTAGAAAAACATAAGTTTCAGTAGGTTTTTAAATTTAAAAATGAATCATGTAGCTTTGAAAGCTTACTCGTTTGGAGTAATTGGGAGAATAAGTCTTATTTTTCACTCTACAAAGCATTTTCTTCTTTAAATCATAATTGTAGTCTAGCATCCTTGTAGACAATTTTTATTCATACATTTTTTTCTAGTGTGCCAGTACAAATTCTGAAATATATAAAACTAGTGATTTTAGAATTTGTCATTTATAATATTCAATTGTTTATTTTTTTAAAGAAAGGGATTGGCAGTAGTGGGGCACTGCCAGGGGATGGAGTGGGTGGCACATAACATCAATAAGGGTTCCCAAAGTTTACCTGCACGAAGACTACCTATATACCTAACCCTGAATTTTATCCCATATCTTTAAAATAAAATAATGAAACATAAATAAATAAATAACTACCATTTGATTCAGCAATCCCGTTCCTCGGTATCTACCTAAAGGAAAAGAAATAAGTGCATCGGAAAAAAATAATAATGCTTCTTTTTAACACCTAAAACATATTGCTTAGTGAATTCCTTAATGTAGACTGAAAATGCATAATACATGGCTAAGTTTCCTTTGGACAGGTAATACTTCTCTTTTGATTGATTAAAAGGAAGAAACACAAAAGAATTAAGCAAAGCACTAATTGAAATATAAATATTTTAGATTATTAGATAACCACCATAAAAATTATTCATATATGAAATTGAAGCCATTTCAGTGCAGGTATTTAACTGACTACAGAGTTTGTCAAACATTTTCTACCATGTGAAGAATAAAAATATTATCTTCCCAGAATATCAAATATGTCATTGAGAATTTTATAGAATATCCTGCCTGGAAAGAAGCAAAATCACCTGATATTGTTAAACATTGGCAAAGACAAAAATAACAGCTTGAGCTGATGCAAATTGCCCGGAAGTTTGTTGATATAGATGAGCACGGACAGATGGTTTTCAGTAAGCAGTATCATCATTGGTTTTCTATTTAACAGAAATGAAAGACTTTGTATTTATGATGACTTACTAGAAATCATGAGAATGAAGTTGTTCGATTTTCTTCAAACGCTTTTCTCTATCAAGTAGAGAAACTACTAGAAGAATGACTATTGGGTATTTTTACATACATGTTGTATTGTGAAAGTTGTGCGTTCTCACTATGTAAATTGCCCATAATCATTGTCCATAGCCTTTCTTTCACTCCTACAGTGAAGAATGACTGCTCTTAGATTTTAAAAGTCTTAAGTCTATATTTTTATTTGGAGATGGAGACAGAAGAGGGAGCTTTGTTATGGAGAAACTATATTTAGACACACTGCTCAACAGTTAATCCAGGTGCCAAATACATACATGAAGAAACCCTAGACGACTTAATTTTCTAACATTTAACTCATTCTTAGTCATCCAGTACTTCCCAGAGGCCCAATATTGCAGACCACAGAAAAGACCCACTTTGCATTTTCAAATCTCTGACCTGAGCATATATAAAAATAATAAAATGGTTGCTACTTCATGCCAATAAGTTTCAGTAGTTGTTTTGCAGCAATAGCTTACAGAAACACTAGCAAGTATAAATGATTTTTTCTGTGAGTGCAGAATAGTGAAACTAGTATATGTTATTGTCTTACTTAGAGTTCTCTAGGTGGTCACAAAATCAAAAACAGCTGTTTAGTGATAAGAGGCGCTTGGTAGGAAAAACATCAATAGGACAGAGAGCAGAAGAAGGAAATGTAAAGAGCTACTGTAGAAATCCAGGAGGTAAGACCTACAGGAGACAAGAGGGATCAGTGGAACAGGAAGATGTACACAGTGATAGTACTAAAAAAACTGTTTTACCCCAAACTGGTTTTGAAGTATTTCTTTGTATAGAAAAACCTGATATGGTCAGTAACAATTATAATACAAAAGAATTGGAAAACAAACAATTAACATTCTTTAGGTAACTTTTTGTGACCAATTTCAATTTAAGTTAGAATTATCCAGATCTTCACCAAATCTGTAAGAGACCATTGTTATTTAGAAACATTCAAGAAAACAATAATCTTAGCTTGTACTTCCCACTAACTAACCACAAGTGCATTTTCTGCAATTTGATTAGGTCAGTTCTAAGAAAAACACTTCCATTAAAAAAATATACATATATACATATATATACATATATATATACTAATATGATTTTAAGTGTATTCATTACACTGATATATTCTCAAAGATAATAAGCATTCAAACCAACTCTTAACTTTTGCTTAGACAATAATATAAGTCCACATAGGTGATAGTTTTTCTCCAGGAGGGTCATCACAATGAAGTCAACTGATCTTTAACCCAAAGAAATGTGAGGAAGATCATCAGTATGTGATTATATTTTCTTTATAATGACTTTTATCAAGTGTAACTACAGGCTGAGTATAACAAAGATTTCATTAAATTAAAGTTTACTAAAGAAACTTCAAAGTCCTTCTAATTTTCAAAATATAAATAACTCTAACTGAATATTAAAGCTGATTTTCAACAGAAAATGTTTTTACATTGCACTAAAAAGAGTGAAAACACTACAATTACCCAACTTAAACCAATCCTGTTAGATATTTTCTCAACCAACAAAACCGTAACATATAATATCTCTGCACATAACATCTCTATAAGATGGTTTAAAATATGACATATTTAAAATTACTTAAATCTTATTCTTACTACCAATAAAATAATGAAAATAGAAATTTGAGCCATATCCTCATTCTTAAAGTAATGAGCTACCTATTGTATTAGTGTGTTAGTGTTCACATTGCTTCACAATCCATTTTCCCAAACTCCTTTCCATTTTCTCTGAAATCCAAATTAATCATACATGGCCCCATCTTTCATGGGAGTAGATCTAAGGGAGATATTTAATGGGTGATTGGTGGTCATTTATCATGATTCCTTTTTTTAAATTAAAATATTTAATTCTTACATAATTACTCCAAATCTCATTCATATTTGAATGTCTTGTCCACATGAAAACATTTTTTTTTCTACTTTCTACAAACATATTTGAATGCTGTGGACATGTAAACAAGTAAATATATATATTTTTGCTTTCTACAAACTAATTTTGAGTTGCCTCCATAGCATATTCTATTAATGAAAATAGTGAAAACATATATACAACAAAAAATTTGAAGAGGAATGAAACATCGCCCTCACTACTTTTCAAAAGATTATAATAGCAAATATGATAAGAAGAACACATATGTAGTGCTAAGAAACTATATTCACATCTTGATTCAACTGTGATAATAAGGATAATATTGGCATCTCTTTCAAAATAATGTAACTATGGTAGCTTTTAAATAGTCACAAATACCTGAAGAGTCCTCACATCAAGAGGTGAACACCACATTTCTTCCCCCTGAATGAAGTCAGACAGGCTTGCGATTGCTTTAATCAACATAGAGCACAGTTGAAGTAATTCTATCTAACTTCTGAGACCAGGTTATAAAAGCCCATGCATTCACTTCCCTATTCATGGAAATACTCGGCCTTAGAGCCTTAAGCTGCCATGTAGGAAACCCAACTACCTTTATGCTTCCATGCCATGAGGAAGCCCAAGCTACATGAAGATACCATATTCAGGCACGCTGCTCCACAGTTTATTCTAGTCCAGACTTTAAGACATTTCAACCCAGGTGCCAAATATATAATGAAGAAGCCTCTAGATTTCATTTTCCAACGTTTAACTCAACCCTAGCCTTCTGGGACATCTCACAGACCAATATTATAGAGCCTAGGAAAGACTCACTTTACATTTTCAAATCCCTGAGTATATGTGATGAAAATAAAATGATTGTTTAATGTTACTAAGTTTGCGTAGTCTGTTTTGCAGCAATCGTTGATAGAAACAAACAGTAAGAAGGAATAACATTTTCTTTGACAGTTTGACAGACCTGTCACAAAGAGAAGAAAAAAATGTGGCATTACTCAAACCTGAGTGTGCCATTTAATAGCTGTACAATTTGCCAATTGATATAAAAATTGTAGATGATATTCTTATATTGTGAGCCTTTATATTAGAATAAATTAAGCAACATAATTAAAGTATCTGATACAAGAATGCGTTTTATAACTAAAACTTGTCTATTTCTTTTTTCATCTCCGACTATGAAAGACATTTCACTCAGACTTATTATAAATAAACATTGTTGCCACAAAAGAATTGACAACCACATAAATGAGAAATAAATAATTTCTGTTTTGGAGACATTAAAGAAGATTTTTAGAAAAAGAGACATTAGTAATGCACTCTATAGACATAAACTCATTCATTTAAATAAATGCATGGCTTTTTCAGAAGGAGTACAAAGTTTGGAATAATGGGGAGTTTAAAAGTTGTTTTTTTCATCCTCACAGAATTTAGAATCTAGCAGGCAAACGGGAGTCACAAATAATTTTTAGCATCATGAGAGTTAAATAAAGGGAAGACCCACATTACTTTGGGAATATAGAACAATGACATGTACCCTAATCTAAGATCACGGGGCTGCCTGAAAATAAACTAAAATTTAAAGGAATAGACAATAGCTAGTAATATATTGGAGAAATGTCCCATGAAAAAGAAACGACATTGGCAAAGCCATGAAGTGAAAGAATGCCAAATATCTCAGAAAAAATGAGAGACAACTGATGTGTTTGGGTCATAAATATCAGTAACGGCATGTGACTGGAGAGGAAGGTCAGGGCCATGTGAAAAGTGGTCTTTAATATAATTTTTTAGAATTTGAGAATTTATCTTAAGGACAATAGAATATTACTAAAAGGTGTTAAGCAAGAATTTCAGATTTTTGTTTTATGATGTTAGCTAAAAGACAAATGATCTATATGACTCTTCAGAGTAGAAATCATGAGGATTAGTATCATTTTTTCTCTTGATGCTCATGACACTTCCTCATTCAAAAAGATGTGGACATTATTCTTCTATAATTGCAACATAAACATAAAAATACTGGTTTCATGATTTGTACTCTCATGCTCCAATTTAGAACTCAAAACAATAAAGACTTTTTATTACACACATGATTCAGTTAGCCAAACAACTTAAATTTATCACTGTGATGTTTATAATTTTAAGTATATATATATCCTATATATTGAGCCTCCATTCTAAATTATATTCCAAGCATAGCAGGATATTACATACAAATATTACATACTAAGAGACCTGGGTCAGTTTTGAAAAAGTAACATATATGTTTATATGATAACTACTTTAAAAAATAGACAATTAAATTACATTATACATACATATTATAATACAACCGCTCCTATTGTTTTTTGTCATAATATCAAATGTTTATGCACTTGCCTAACATTGAATTACTGACCTTTGCAATCTGAAAGCCTCTTAGTCTTGCTTGTTATCTAATGGATGTTTGTTTATTAGGCCTGGGTACTATTGTAGACTTGAACTTATATAAATTTTAACTCCAGGGTACTCAATATAATAAATATTTCGCAGCCACTTGGATGGATTTAGAGTCCATCAAACTTGGTGATCTATCACAGAAACAAAAAACTGAATACCACATGTTCTCCTTTATAAGTGTATCCTGAACACTCATCAAAATTCTACAAAAGAGGCATTGACAGTAGCGGGACACTGCCAGGGGAGGGGGAACACATTACATCACTAAGGATACCTGATTCTAAACCAGGTGAAGAGAGGACCAGTTGAAGGTCCAAACTTCACCTGCTTGTAAACTAATAATGTCCCTAACGCTGGCTTGCACCCCACATTTTTATAAATAAATAAATATATAAATATTTTTCCTATATCCAGGGTCCTGGTATTCTGCCAACATCAGAATTAGTGCAAAATCTGTGGTTAAATATAAACATCATGGCTACATGTGTTAAGTGAAAGTTAAATATCTTCAACATGTATAAATATAGGTGTGAAGCACAGTGTCCAAGGACACAGTCTTACAAGATAATTAAAACATTTACCTATGATATGTAAGAACTTATTTTGAAAATCATACTCTACACTCACATAAAAAAAATAACATTTACCAGAAAATTCTCAGTTTTTTTCCCAAAGGAATGTTTCTCACTATAATCATGAAAGTTGAATATCAGAAGCAATTTAATTATCGCATACTTTTAATCATAGACATATCCTTTGCTTAGACAGTGGAAATTAAGGTTTAAGACTGAATATAAATCTGAAAAAAGTAAATTTGGCACTGTGAGGCTTTACATATAACTAAGAATGCTTATATTATTTATTAACTGTTTTGTTTTTAAAGTTTATTTTATAGACAATTAGTATTGCTGTATTCTGAATCATACATTAAATAATAAGGAAAAATGTGTTTTTCATATGCTAAGATTTTAGAAGAGACTAATGAGCACTTCAGAATTTAAAAAGAAAAATTACATATAGTATGTATATATGTGTGTTTGTGTGTGTGTACACCAAAGTAACTTCATACATTGTTAAGAATTAGGATTTGTCAGTGCCTACTCTATATATTAAAGTAAAGTCTATTCAACATATACGTAAATAGTAGAATTAATAAGATAAATTATGAATGACTGTGAAAATAAGTTGGCAAATGGTTGAAAGTTATTTGTGAACATGAAAGTCAAATAATGAAAGGCTGAGAACGCTGAAACATCATGTGCATTTATCTGTTGAAGAAGATTGATTAACTAATCCACTTCTTCTTAAAGCTTTATGTGCACTCAAATATATTCCAACTCTTTCTAAAGATAATTTTTATAAAATAAATATGATGGTTTCATGTTGATTTTCATATTGTTTCTTGTTCCATACCCACAGCAATCTTTTGAACATAATAAAACAGAGGAAAAATTACTTGAATATCTAGCAGAGTTTTCTTGGGAAAAAAAATATATATTAAGAAGCCAACTTACTATAGAGTATGGAACTTAAAGGCATGATTTGGAAGAAGACATACACACATAAACATCTAATTTTTTTACATATGAAATAAATGCAGAAGTTTCATTTCTGGAAAAGCAATGTGAGTAACTCCATGGATCTGTTTCTCAGTAAAACTGGTAAAAAATATAAAAACAATGACAATCTAAGTCACTTGAAAATGCCATAATATCATATAGAGAATGATGAGGCATTTATTAAAGAAAATCTATTAAAAGTCAGAACAATGAGAATCTGCTTGAACCACAACCCACTCTTACCTCCCCTTCTCCTAACCTATCCTGATATAAATTCCACTCAAAGCTGGTGCAGCCAAGAGCACAAGACTTTTACTGGGTCTCAGTTGATGTTTTAGTATATTCCTGAGCATGAGAGGGTATCTGAATTTATCATCCAATCCAAATAAAAACTATCAAATCATAACATCAAGTAATAGTTAAAATAATAAATTTTTGGATTTACAACATGTATAGATGCAATATGTATAACAATAATAGCACAAAAAGGAAGAAAGGGAGTAGAAGTATAAATAAGTAACATTTATGTACTCAAATTGTTATACATCTAAAGTAAATTCTGATAACTTAAGATGTATATAGCAAGACCTACAGCAACCTTTCAGAAAAAAGGAGAAATAAGTTAAAATATTATTAAAAAATTAAAATGTTGCATTAGAAAATATTCAACTAATTACAAAATAAGCAGCCAAGGAGAAACAGGAAACAGGGATAAAAAGACATACGGCATACAGGAAAAAATAATAAATTCAACTACACCAATAACAAAATTAAGAGAAAATTAATTTAAAAATTCAATCAAACGGCAGAGATTATCACACTAGAAGAAAAAACTTTCATCTACGTGTTGTCTATAAAAGGCACATATCTTTTAAGATCCAAGGATAAAAATAGAAAGAAAAAGGATGGAAAGATATACCATGCAAGCAGAAACCACAAGAAAGCTGGAAAAGTTGTAGTAACATCAAACAAAATTGACTTTAAAACAAAATCCTACAGAGATGATACAGACTTTTCTTAACATTAAAATAATCAAGCCGGGCTCAGTGGCTCAGCCTGTAATCCCGTGCCCTTGGGAGGCTGAGGTGAGTGGATTGCCTGGGCTCACGGGTTCGAGACCCGCCTGGGCAAGCAAGACCTCATCTCTACAATAAATCAAAAAATTAGCCCGGCGTGGTAACGTGCGTAGTTCCAGCAACTTGGAAGGCTGAGGCGGAAGGATCGCCAGAGCCCAGCAGGTCGAGGCTGCGGTGGCCGGGAGCGGCCACTGCACTCCAGTCTAGGCGACAGAGTGAGACTCCAACTCAAATAAAAAAAAAAGAAAAAAAAGAAAAAAAAGAATCAGTTCATCAGAAAGAGATTACAATTATAAACACATATGTACCTGATGACAGGACATCAAAATACATGACACAAAAACTTACAGAAATTAAGAAAAACATAAACAACTCTGCAACATTTGTTGGAGATTTCAGTGCTCAGCTTCAAAAATGTATAAAGTAACTGAAGACTTAAAAACAGCAAATAAATAGAGGACATAAGCAACACTATAACTGACTAGACCTAACATATTTATAGAACACTAAATGTAAAAACAATAAAATATATATTATTCTCAAGAACACATAGAACATAATCGAGGAAGAGCATATTGTAGGTCATAAAACAAACCTCAATAAATGTTAAAAGATAAAAAAATACAAAGTATGTTTTCAGGCCAGAATAAAGTTAAATAATAAATTAGTAACATAATATTTGGGAGACTCAGAAATACGTGGATTTCCCAAGACTTCTAAACAGCAAGTGAGTCAAAGAAGAAATAATAAGAGAGATTAGAAAATACATTAATAGGAAAGTGAAGACACATAAGGGCCTTTATGTGAGCCACAAAAGAGTACTCAAAGGGAAATTTATAATAGTAAATCTCTATATCGAAAGGAGAAATTTCTTTAAACAATACATCTGCCATTTTTTTTTTTTTTTTTTTTTGATTTGGCGTCTCACTCCGTCGCCCAGACTGGAGTGCAGTGGCCGCTCCCGGCCACCGCAGCCTCGACCTGCTGGGCTCCGGCGATCCTTCCGCCTCAGCCTTCCGAGTAGCCGGAATTACAGGCGCGCGCTACACATCTGCCATTTTAAGACAAAAAAAGAAAAACAATTAAACCCTGAGAGCCCACAGAAAGGATATAAGAAAAATTAGAGCATAAACTAATTTAAAAAATAAAAAAGCAATTTGAAACTTCAACAAAACTAACTCTTGTGAAAAAAGATAAAATAGATATAAAAACACACACTATTCAAATTATTGATAAAAAATAAAAGAACATTAGTGCTAAGCTTAAAGAAATAAGTTTATAAATAAACCTATGAGCAATTATATAATAAAATTTAAATAGATTAGATGCACTGGGCAAAGTCTAAGATACAAATCACCAAAAATGAATCAAGAAGAAATATAAAATCTTATCAAATAAAGAGACTAAATTTGTAATAATAAACTACTACTACCACCCTCACACAACAACAATAACAACAACAACAACAACATTTTCCAGCCCAGAATGTCTCATTGGTGAATTCTACCAAACATTTAAAGATGAATTAAGATAATCTCTCACAAACCCTTGCAAAAATTAGGAGATAATACACTTCCCCACTTGTTCTATGAGGACACCTTTAGCCTGATACCACAACCAAACAAAAGCATCAAAATTAAAAAACAAAACAAAACAAAAAAACTGCAAAGGAATATCTCTAATAAATACAAATGGAAATAATTTTCAGCAAAATGCTTGCAAACAGAATCCAGCAGTATATAAAAAAGTATCATACACTATGACAAAAGAGAATTTATTCCAGAAATGCAAGACTCTTTCAACATTGCAAATTAATGTAATACACCATATCAGAAGCATAATAAACAAAAAAAATCTATGCAATCATTTAAATAGACATTTTCTAAAAAACATTCTATAAATACCAATACCCTTTCATGATAAAAAACACTTAACAACCAAGAAATAAAAGTAATCTTTCTCAACCTGATAGTGGGTTTCTGTGAAAATGCAAAGCTAACATCAAGCAACAGTTCCTTAAGATCAAGGACAAGACAAGTATATCTGCTCTAGCCATCCCTATTTAACATCTTACTGAAAGTTTTGGTTAGAGTAATTAGACCAAAAAGTAAAACAAAATATATCTTTTTGAAAAAGAAGTAAAAATCATCTCTATTTACAAATGACATGATTTCACGCACAGATAATCCTAAAACATTTATTAGAAAAATTTTAGAACTTAAAAATAAGTTCAACAAAGTTGCAAGATAATGTCAATATTTTAAAATGTAATTGTATTTCTATGTATTTTCAAAAAATAACATTAAAATAAATTAAAGAAACAATCCCATGTATAATAGCACCAAAAATAATAAAATACGTATAAATAAATGTGACAAATATGCAAAAAACATATGCTCTAAAAACTAAATGTATATTATGTACATGATTGAGAAAAGTTAAAGAAGACATAAATAAATGGAAAAACATCCCATAATCATGGACCAAATATTTAATGTGGCTAACGTGACAATACTCCCGAATAATTTACAGATACAACTCAATCTGCATCAGAATCCTAAAATGACTTTTTAAATAGAATTTGACAAGCTGATTTCCAATTCATATGAAAACTCAAGGGACACAGAATAACCAAAACACCACTGAAAGGAAGAATGTATATTCTTAATTTCAAACCTTACACAAGTTAATAGTAATCAATATAATGTGGTACTGATATAAGGATAGACACATAGATCAATGAATAGAATTAAAAATCCAAAAATAGATCCATATATTGATCTTTGACAAGGATGTCAAGAGTGCTGTGACAAATCAATGGGGAAAATGATATTATTTTCAGAAAATGGTGAAAGTCACAGGCAAAAGAGTGAAGTTCTACATCTCACACAAAAGATAATGCAAAATATTCAAAAACCACAATATAAATACTAAATAAACATTTATATACGACTCAGTAGAAAATATAGGTATACATGTTTATGAACTTGGATCTGGAGAATTCACATCATAAAAGCCCCATGGGAACTCAGAACCTCTTTTCTAGCTACAATAAAACCCAAAGTCAGTTTCCCTCCCACTGCATTCATGCCATTTTCAGACTTGCTTTGGGAGACTTTTCTGCTTTCCCAGGAAGCCTCATTATACAAGTAATAAATTTTTTCCTAGCCGGGCTCGGTGGCTCAGCCTGTAATCCTGCGCCTTTGGGAGACTGAGGTGAGTGGATTGCCTGAGCCCGCGGGTTCGAGACCCGCCTGGGCAAGCAAGACCTCATCTCTACAATAAATCAAAAAATCAGTCGGGCATGGTAGCGCGTGCCTGTAATTCCGGCTACTCGGAAGGCTGAGGTGGA
>CAUYQG010095136.1:0-31516 GCA_963574415.1 Tarsius wallacei
TGTTAAGCCTTTGTCAGACCTGGAGTTGGCAAATACTTTTTCCCAATCTGTAGGCTGTCTCCCTGCTCTCTTGATGGTTTCTTTGGCTTTGCAGAAGCTTGTTAGTTTGATGAGGTCCCACTTGTCTATCTTATCTCTTATAGCCTGTGGGTTTCGGGTTTTGTTCAGGAATCGGATGCCAATTCCAATTTCCATGAGGGTATGTCCTTCATTTTCTAAGGTTCTTATGGTTTGAGGTTTTACATTTAGGTCTCTGATCCATTTGGAGTTAATTTTTGTGTATGAGGATAAATAGGGGTCCTGCTTCAATCTTCTGCACGTGGTCAGTCAGTTTCCCAGCACCATTTACTGAATAGGTTCTCCTCTTCCCATTGGTAGGTGGTAGAGGCTTTGTCGAAGATGAGTTTGTTGAGAAACTGAGGTTTTGCTTCTGGAATCTCAATTCTATTCCATTGGTCTATATGCCTGTTCCTGTACCAATACCAAGCTGTCGGCCATAAAAAAGAACCAAATCATGAATTTCGCAATAACCTGGATGGAACTAGAGATGGAACTATAATACTGAGCGACCTCTCACAGAAACAAAGAACTGAGTATCACATGTTCTCACTCATATAGTAGAACTTGATCATCCAACGTATTACCATAAGAAAATGACTGACAGTGGTGGGAAACTATGGGGGGAGGGGTAGGGAGATGGGATTAATGGTAGTAAATATCTGTCTGGCGATGGGGAGACACCTCTTATCAACATGGGTGTCTGAACGAAGCATATTTGTATACCTAACCCTTAACTGTACCCCACAATATCATAATAAAAAATATTGAATACATATAAAAAAAAAGAAATAACACCAGCATTTGGGCTAAAACAAATAAAAAAATACCTGGAGGTAAATGAGTACTTCTAGGGTAAAAAGCACTTGTCCTACATGACTGTGGTTGGCAATAGAACAGGGCTTATCACAAAGAAACAGTATGTAGAATTCAATCAAGCAAAAATAGTTCTTCAGCTACTAGATGACTGGGTAAAAAAAGAGACTGATTCCAGAAAAATTCCAGACAAATAAATGCTTGGTAGTATTTACTTGTATGACACAAAAACATAAAGTAAGGGTAGGGAGGAAAATACTGTTGAAGAAAAGAAGAGACTAGAGGTTTAACACCCGAATATAATATTGAGCCATGTTTGGATTCAAATAGTCCAACTGTGAAAAGCACATTCTTGAGACAATTATGAAAATATAATACAATTACAATCTGAAGTAAATTTCAAGGGATTATTACTAAATGTATTAGATGTAATAATGCATGATATATATATATACACACACACATACATATACATACATACACACACATATTCGTGTATGTATGTATGTTTCAATTAGAAATGAATACTAAAGTATTTATGGATAAAATAATGTGATGCCTGGGATGTGCTTTAAAATATTTCAGAAAAATTAATAAGGCAAAAACAAGGGGGAGCAGATAAATGAAGCAATGAAAAAGATTATTTTAATAATGATAAATGTTGAAGTTGGTTGGTGGATACACGGGGCTCATTATATTATTATTTTTAGGTTTGTGTATATTTGAAAGTATCAATAATAAAATGTTTTGTTTTGCTTTTAAACAAATTAATCAAAAAGCAGTCCAATAGGCAGGAAATGTTTTGTTTTGCTTTTAAACAAAGGAAACAAAAAGCAGTCCAATAGGCAGGAAATAGTTATATCAGTCACTGGAGGACTGGGCAGAAAAGAGGTTGATTTCAGATATTGCCACTCAGGCAGATAAATGCAGAATAATTAACAGTTATGAGTAGGTCAGCAAGCTATAGAATCTTGGGATTTCAATGGTCAGCAAAGTCATTAAGAGGAGTCAGATGAACTCTGAGAGGTGAGGTCGACACTGTTTTGTGCTATGTTCTTTTACATGCTGCCTGCTTCAGGGAGCAGCATGGGGTCTGCAGTGCCCATTTTACCCAAGGGACCAGATCTGATTCCCTTCCCTTCTCAGAGACAAAGACAAAGAGACCGAGACATAAGAATTTCCACTCAGAATCAAATAATAAAGTTCCATGTGCTTATTTTGAGGGAAGATGAGAAAGAAAACTCTTAAGCAAAAACATGTAAATAAAAATGCTATTCATGGTATAGCTCTATTATCATTATAAATACTAGATATGGCACATAATGCAAATATTCAATAAATGATGCATGAGCAAATTCATAGAGAAGTCAGGAAGGAAGAGGAGGGAGAAGTCTCTCCATGAATCATTTTTATTGACAAAAAATAAATATGGAACTTTATAATAATTAGCTGTGTTCTTGAGATAAACTCCACTTTGCTGTTTTATGAACCTCCAAATGAACATCATATTGTACTAATTAATATCTTCCATAAATCAACTCTTATTTCTGACTTTTGTTTTTCAGTTTTTATTATCATCATCATCCTAGTCATTCAATTTCAAAATTCCAGAGAGATCTGTCACTTTTTCTTCACAAGTAAACCTAATGAAAAACTTCTTTAATTAGTCCCTTTTTTCTTATATGTACTGCTATTGTGCCAAATTAGATTATAATTTCTTGTCTCGTGGAAAAATATACTTTTCTACATATCTGGAAACTCACTGCCATTTTCACCTCATAAAAAATACTTCTCTAAATAATAATTATTTCATATTTTCTATGTATCTGTCTACTTTCTTTAAATGCCATGCAGCTTAAGTGTTATCTCAACTATGATTAAGCCACTTGCTTTGGATTTCCTTCTTTCCCACTGGATGGAAATGGCAGTGACCCCCAGTACTTTGGAAGATATGGATTAATGATGTTTAAGCTGCCTCATAACTCTGGGCCCCTGGATATCCTCATGGAGCTGAATTTGTTTATTTGTCCTGAACTTCTCTCTTATTTGAGCCACTGGTTTTGAGGAGGACTCTGTTAGAGTGGTTTAATCTGTACCCAATGAGTGTTTTTTCAACTTACCCCTTTCCTTCCTCCCACTTTAGGAGTCTCCAGTGTCTGCTGTGCCCATCCTTATGCCATATGTACTCAGTGCTTAGCTGCCACCTATAAGTGAGAACATGCAATATTTGGTTTTCTGTTTCTGTGTTAATTCACTTAGCATGATGGCCTCTAGCTGCATGCACACATTGCTGTAAAGTATATGATTTCATCTTTCTTATGACTGCATACTATTCCATGGTATATATGTACCACATTTTCTTTACCCAATCCACCACCAAAAATTCAGACCAAATTCTGCTTTCAAAAAGTTTTTCTAGATCTTTCTCACCCCACCCTTATCACATATACATTTATGAAATAAACACTTGTTTGGGCATTATCTCTATGCCAAGCCCTGGATTTCGGATTCAGAAATTATAGGTGAGTAAGAACACGATTCTGCCTTGGAGAGTGTCTCTCTTGCCCATCTGTATTTTCTTGTTTTACTTAATATGCTAGTTTTCAAATTCTACATTTAATTAGAATTATTCACTCACATGATTAATTTCTATTTCATCAACTCCTTGAAGCCAAAAACTACAGCTTGTTTTTTTTAAATCACACCACCATTTCACAAAGGAAATTACTTATTGTAATCAATAAGTGAAATATCTGAAAGAGTGTGTGAAATAATAAATCATATTTTCAGCATTGTCTAATGCATATCTCTTAAAATTTTCTCACTCACTACTTCGTAAACTGACTTTGTTTTATAGTGTACCACACTATTTCTTTTCAAATTTGTTAGCACTACCCAAATTAAAGTAGGCTTTGGGGTTTAAATCTAGAAATACTTTTCAATAAAATCGTTCCTGAGATAATATAAAATAGATATTTCAAAATAGAATATACTGGGCTTCTGGCACTTTAAACACAGATATGTCTTTCTTAGTCCTCCTGACACCTTATTAAAATTATAGTACATGAAATAGAAATGTATAAGGCCACAAAAGTGAAGACCATAGAAGTAGAACCATTAACAGACAAAAACATGACTATAGGAAGGCTGAGGTGGAAGGATCCCTGGAGCCTAGCAGGTCAACGCTGGTGAGGCCGTGAGTGTGCCACTGCACTCCAGCCTGGGTGACAGAGTAAGACTCCAACTCAAAAAAAAGAAAGAAAGAAAGAAAAAAATCTGTAAAATTAGAAGACTATGTAGGAGTGGTGTTAATGAATCAGCATAAACATTTGCAACCAAAGATACTCATGGAGTGAGTGCAGCCAATGGCTAATAGATTAGTGCTGCAGGTCCTCAAGAAACTTCAGACTCAGGAAGGCCACATGAAATAGAGGGCAAGAGTGAAAATTTGTGCTGATAAGGGGAGATTAATCGGAGCCAATGTCTCTCCCCATCTCTATATCCACTCCCTTCTGATTCCTATATTAAAAAATCATTGTAACCAAGTGTTTGCCACACTTTCAAAACTCTTTCTTCCATGCAAAGAAATACAGAGGCCCCTGGATGGTGGAGAGAGTGAAGTAGAGGGAATAGACATTAGGACCGAATACTTGAAAAATAATTTGTAAATGATATAAAACTTCTCAATTTAAAAATAAACCATTTGAATTTGACACTGGAAACTTACCTTACCAAATGTCACAGGGGTCATGACATTGGACCAGTTAAAAAGAAGGGAATATTTTTTTCTAACATATTGCTAGATTTAGTAGTAAACAATAATTTCCTGATCAAATTATTATGTATTAGTTATCTATGGATGCATAACAAATTACCCTCCTTCCCCAAAATTAATGCTTTAATATAAGAAAAAACATCCATTATCTCTTACAGTTTCTGTAGCTCAGGAATTTGGGAGTAGTTAGGTGGGAAGTTCTAGCTTGGAGTCTCTCATGAGGGTGCTATCAAAATGTTAATCATAGTTGCAGTCATCTGAAAGCTTGATTGAGGCTGAGTATCAGCTTCCTGGACAGCTCACTCACATGGTTGGCAAGTTGGTGCAAATATTGCCCAGGAGCCTCAGTCCCTCCCCACATGGGCCTCTCTCCAGGACTGTTTGACTGTCTTCTTGATATGAAAAAATGTCAAGATAAAATTTGATGGTTACGAGTGTCTGTGTCAACTTCACTGGGCTATAGGGTAACCAGATTTTTGATACAATATTATTCTGATTTTTATTTTGTGAGGTTGTCTTTCAATGAGATTAATATTTCAATCAGTAGACTGGGTAAATAATCTTGTTCCCCATAATGTTAATGGGCCTTATCCAATCAATTTAAGGCCTGAATAATACAGAAAGGTTGATCCTCCTTTTTATTTTTTTTGAGTTGGAGTCTCACTCTGTCACCCAGACTGGAGTGCAGTAGCCGCTCCCGACCACCACATCCTCGACCTGCTGGGCTCCGGCGATCCTTCCACCTCAGCCTTCCAAGTAGCTGGAACTACAGGCGCGCGCTACCACCCCCGACTGATTTTTTATTTATTGTAGAGATGAGGTCTCGCCAAGTTGCTCGGGTGGGTCTCGAACCCACGGGCTCAGGCAATCCATTCACCTCAGCCTCCCAAAGCGTGGGATTACAGGCTGAGCCACTGAGCCTGGCTAGGTTGATCCTCTTTTGAGTAAGAGAGAATTCTTTCTCACTTCAATTCTCCCAGTTTAAAGCCCTGGGAGGAATTTTTGCTGCCTCTTACCTGAACAGAACCATTAGCTCTCCCTGGATCTTGAGTATGCCAGCCTTTGGACTGGAAGTATACCATTGACTCTTCAGGTTCTCAGGTCTTTGAACTCAGACTGGAATTAAACTATTGACTCTACTGTGTCTCTAGCTGGCCAATTCACTCTACAGACCTTGGACTTGCCAGTCTTCATAATTGTGTGAGCCAATTTCTGATAAAAAATCACACACACACACACACCCTATTGATTCTGTATCTCTGAAGAATGCTAATACATTAAGCAGCAAGTGATCCAAAAAAAGTCATTCAGAGAAATGGAACAAGAAATAGAAGTTTAAAAGGTTTGACAGGGAGGATAAGGTTAGTAGAGGAGTTGAGATTACTAATATAAACTGAGTAAAGTCAGGAAGGTAGCTAACTAGAAGCCCTTAGCAGTTGTCCCATCCTGCAAAAACAGCCAAAACAACAAATGAACAATTGCATTTTAACGAAAATATCTAAAGGAGAGTAACAGTGTATATCAAAGGGGAAGCAGAAACCCTGTAGAGCACAGAAATCCAGGGTAATCATCTGGAGAACAAAAAGAAACACCTGGCTACATCACTCTATCCCCCAGTGTTGATCAGTTCGGACCAGGAAGAACCTCTCCCTGTGGAGAAAAAGTCAACAAAAGGTTCCTAGAAGCCCCATCACTCCCTTGGACACCTACAGTCCTTACCATGGGTACTCCTGTAGTTCTCACATATGCTAAGCCCAGCTGAGAGAGTTGCCTGGAGTCCACACAACTGTTCTCCCCACAGAGAAGGAGCTGGCACTTTGCCCTACGCCCTGTGGCCCACGTAGCTATTTCACTACACCATCTTTGAACTGGAACTAACTGATGGAATGTGTCATGCTCCAGCAGGGAGTGGCCTTCCATCCCTGAGGTATGGCTGCCACTGAACCACCTCAGCCTGGTGGTCTGCCATTCTTGAGTCAAGCTGCTGCTGCATTGTATCTGTGGGGCCAAGCTACCATGGAGCTACTCCATTTACCCCTCCCAGTCACTGCTGAGTCATGTCCCTCAGGGCCTGAGCTAAAGCTGTGCACTGCCTCCCAAGAAAACAGTGCCTTGGCAGTGCCTACTTAGCCACTCCTTTTTGCTGCTGCCCTCTGCCCCCTGTGCCTGAGCAGAAACCCTGCATCCTGGAGAAATGGTGTCTTGATCACACAGAGTAGCCATGCTCTCTTGGTCCCAAACAGAAGCAGCACCCTACATTCCAGGAAAATGATGCCGTTACTACCCAGAGCAGTCATGACCCCTAGGCCTGAGCTGAAGCAGTACATTCCTTCCCAGGGAATTGGTGCCTTTGCCAAGTCAAGCAAACCTGCATCCCAGGGTGGAGCTTACATAGTACCTCATGTCACAGGGAAACAAAGCACTGACACTATGCTCTATGGAATAAACAGCTAGTACCTTGCTTTTCTGTACTGGACTAGGACCCCAGAGACCAAGCTGCTGACATCCCCTCCTCTCCAGGAAGTAGAGTCATCATTATGCTGCCTCCTGCTCTCTAAGGTCTAAAGGATAGCTGCACTCCACCATTCCAGGGTCCTCGCTGCCACTACACTTGACCTCATAGAGTCTGGGATACTGACTTGTCCATCATCAGGGTCCAGAATCACCACTACACACCGCCTTATCCCTTAGTCCCTCAGTTGCCACTGTATGTACTTGATCTCATTCTTGAATTTCAGCCATAACATGCTCTCTGGGCCTAAACCTCCAGAGCACTCCTTCTTCACCAGAGCTAGGGTAGTGCTGATAAATAAATTTTGTAAAGTTGCAGGATGCAAAATCAACACACGAAAATGTGTACTACTTCTATACACAAACAGTGAGCTATCTGAAAAAAAAAAGAAAACAATCGAATTTACAATAGCTGTAAAAAATAAGGTATCAAGAAAAAAATTCAGCCAAATAGATTTAAAAATATCTACAAAGAAAGCTATAAAATATAGATGAAAGAAATTAAAGAAGACATAAATACATGGAACTATACAGTATGATCATTGATTGGTAGAATCTGTTATGTTAAAATTTCTATACTATCTAAAGCAATCTACAAATTTATCCCTATCAAAATGTTAACTATATCCTTCACAGAAATAGAAAAACAATTCTATCATTCATATGGAACCACAAAATACACCAAATATCCAAAACAATCTTGAGCAAAAAGAACAAAGCTTAAGGTGTCACATTACATGACTTCAGAATATGCCACAAAGCTATAGTAACCAAAACAGCATGGCACTGTCATAAAAAACAGACACGTGGACCAGTGAAACAAAATGGAGAGCCTGGAAAAATCCATAAATTTACAGCCAACAAATTTCTGACAAAGATGCCAAGAGTGCTTACTGGAGAAACAATATTCTCCTCAATAAATAGTGTTAAGAAAATTGGATATACACATGCAGAAGAATGAAACTAGACTCCCATCTTTCACCATATACAGAAATCAACTCAAGATTAATTAAAGATTTAAATGTGAGACACAAAATTATGAAATTACTAGAAGAAAGCATAGGAAAAATGCTTCGTGATATTTGTCTGGGCAAGAATTTTTTGAATAAGACTTCAAAAGCACAGGCAACAAAAGCAAAACAAGCCAAATAGGATTACATGAAACTAGAAAAGCTTCTGTACAGCAAAGGAAACAATCTACAGAGTAAAGAGATGACCTACAGAATAGGAGAAAATATTTGCAAACTGTATGTCTGAAAAGAGGTTAATATTCAGAATTTTATAATGAACTCAAACAACCCAATAATCCAATTAAATATATAATCCATGTAAAATGGACAAAATATCTGAATAGACATTTCTCAAAAGAAGACAGAAATAGTCAACAGTCATATGAAAATGTATCAAAAGCACTAATCATCAGGGAAAAGTAAATCAAAATCACAATTAAATATTGTCTCTCTCCAGTTAGAATGGTTATTATTTTTTTAAGAAATGTGTTGGCAAGGATGTGAAGAAAAGGGAAACTTACACACTGTTAATAATATAAATTAGTACAACCATTATGTAATGGTTATGGAGTTTCCTTAAAAAATTAACCATACAACTACCATAAGACCCATAAATTCCACTACTGGGTATATAGTCAAAGGAAATGAAATTGATATGAGGAAGAGATAACTGTACTTCCATGTTTAATGCAGCACTATTCCCAATAGCCAAGAGATGAGCTCAACGTAAGTGTCTATCAAGGGATGAGTGGACAAAGAAAAAGTGGTATATATATTTAATGGAATACTATTCAGTCATAAAAACTAGCAAAATCCTGTTATTTGTAATAACATGGATGAACATGGAGGACATAATGTTAAGCAAAATAAGCCAGCTATAGAAAGACAAATATCGCATGGTATCATTTACATGTGGAATTTACAACATTGATCTCATAGAAGTAGTATAACAGTGGCTACCAGAGGCTGAGGAGGGTGGGGGTGAAGAGGAGAATGGGAGAGGTTGGTCAACATATACACAGTTGCAGTTAGATAGGAGGAAATAGATCTGGTGCTCTGCTGCACAATAGGATGATTATAGTTAGCAACAATGTATTGTGTACTTCACAAAAACTAGAAGAAAGGATTTTGATTGTTGTTACCACAAAGAAATGATAGATATTTATGTGATGTATACACTAAATACCTGTTTCAATCATTTCTCAATGTAATATGTATATCCAAAGAGCAAATTGTTTCCCATAAATATGTTTAATTATGTGGCCATTAAAAACAAAACAAAAAAACAAAAAAATTAAATAAGACTGACTTGGCCAGAGTTTACTGGATTCTATAAACAAACCAATTGCCTTTCCTCAATAAATAAATCCATAAATGGCCAGGCTCAGTGGCTCAGCCTGTAAGCCCAGCACTTTGGGAGGCCGAGGTAGGTGGATTGTCTGAGCCCGAGGGTTCAAGATCAGCCCGGGCAACTTGGGAAGACCTCGTCTCTACAATAATTAAAAAATTAGCTAGGCGCGATAGCGTGCGCCTGTAGTTCCAGCTACTTGGAAGGCCAAGGCAGAAAGATCGCCGGAGCCCAGCAGGTCGATGCTGGGGTGGCCATGAGTGTGCCACTGCACTCCAGCCTGGGCAACAGAGTGGGACTCCAACTCAAAATAAATAAACAAATAAATAAAGTGTGAAGTTAATAAATACAAACATTAGTATATTGGGCGATGCATAAGTTCGTAGCGTTTTTACTTGTTCATGAACTGTAAATGTACAACATTGTTGTTCCAAATGACAAATGATAAACAAACTCCCAACCCCGCAGTGTTGCCATGCCAAAAACATATGCTATGAACTTATGCATCAACCTAATATAATAATATTATTTAGAAATAAGCCATAAAAAGAACATAAAGTTCAAACTGACTACCTCTGGGGGAGAGTGATACAAACATGAGATGATTGAGTGCAGGTTATGGATAATATTATATACCTTTTAGTACTATTTGATCGTAAAACATATGCATTATTACTTGGCAAGATTATAAAAAGGTGTTTTTTTAAGAATGAATAAAAATTTCTTTTTCAACAAAGTAAACTAAACAAAACACCAAATAAGCTATAAATTCTCATTTTATTTTATTTTGCTACATGTTAAAATTTTCTTATTATTAATGACCTGATTGCCAGGGTTGTCACTTGCTTTATGACAGTGAATGGACATCATATATATTATCTTGGTAGGATTATTTATTTAAAAAATAGTGAACATTTTTGAGCATTCAATATGTCAGGTACTGTACTAAACCTTCCACATGAATCAATACATTTAATCGTTAAGAAGGTTATTTTGTAACTTGGTCAGTCACTTACAGTAGTGATAGGCTAAAAAATTGTGGACCTATTTTGTAACCACAGAGCAGATGCTCTGAATTTATTGCCTTGGAAGAAAAATTGGAGGAGGGAGTGTAGAAGCTGGAAAGAAGTAGTAGTTATAAAATTATAGACCTGATAATACATTTGAAAGGTATGAGATGCTGATACTTAAGATACAGGGCTCTTGGGAAATCCTGAATGGAAAGTCCTGGTAGAAGGGAAATTATGATTATTTTTCATGAATGTACCCTTATTTCTCTTTTCTGAATCCATCCCACACCTACTGCCAAAAGTATGTTTCTAAAACAAAACTATGAGTATTCCAGTTTGGATTCCCATAATAATTATACCATAACTTTGTTCACCACTTACTGTGCTATACAGATGGTGCCACTTTACATATCTGCCTCCTAAACCAGATTGTAAGATATGTAAGGATGGAAACATTTCTCATTAATGCTTGTCTCTTAATGCCTAGCACTGTATGTGCATAGTATTCAATAAGGGCTACTTGGATTATCAGAATAATTATGTTTATGCTCAGATTGCCCAAGATTTCCCTGCTCAATAAACATTTATTTAGTGCTCATGATATGCCAGATGCTAAGGCAAAGTCACTGCCTTTGGGAAGTTCAAAATGTAGAGCTAGCAAAAGTGATATAAATAAATCAATAAATAAACCAATGTAAAAGGCAGCATAAGTAGTGTTCAGTATTGAGGGAGTTAGGGAAGAAGAAAGACAATCTTTAAATATCAATGGTTAAATAGAGTGAAAAGGTAACAGCATTGATGCTTTAAGGTACTGAGGGCTCTGCAAATCGCATTTTAATATGACGTTAGCAGGCAGGACGCTTACTGGACAGTGTCCCCTTAAGTCAGACCACTCATTCAACACAACAACAAATAATTATGAAGCTTTCTATTTTTGTGACATTTTTATTCATTGTCATGATGTTGATATGCAATGAATTTTGTTTTCATTGGTCATTTGGTTCTATTCTCTTAGAAACATACTTTAACAAGAAATAAATGTTGGTTTGATCAGTTCATAAGGGGTTTTCCATTTTTATTTGCACAAATATCTTTGGAGAAAATGTCCACAGGGTAGTAAACTGTGTTCCTAGCTGTATTCAGGTTTCAGTTTCCTGGAACTTTCTCAAATATAAGGCAACATGTATGGGTGACCATTGCTATTCATGGTTTTCCAATTAGCACAACTTGAACTGTGATACTCTTAGAGTATACTTTATGAGGCTGTCAAATAAATGGAAAAAAATTCAAAGTAAAATCCATTGAAAATTAAGCAACCTTTTGAACAATATAAATTCCATAAATTTACATACATAATTTAGTTGAATTCCAATATCAAGAACAATATCTTACTAATTATGCAGGTTATATGAACATTTCACTGTGACTAAGGAAGTCAGTTTTAATGAGGAGTTAATTTTTTATAGGTTTACTAAACAACCTGAACTATACAGTGTATTCATGCTGTCTTGGTCAATCATATCCTTCTAAATCCTGTTATGTATATCACAATCATTTTCTATAAACTTCCAGTATTCTTTTTAATATTTACACTCATTTAGCCCAATCTATACTTGGATCACCAAAAAGTTCAGATGTGTGCTTTGCATTATATTTTAAAAGTTAAAAAAAAAAGCTTTTTCCTGTGGTCTAGAACTTAAGCCTTTTTTATAACAGAGAATTACAGTGAGAACTTACCTCTGAAATCTAAACATAATACTTTCAAAAAACTTTTTACTTATTTTAATTGATAAAAATTGTATACATTTATTGTGTACATGTTTTGAAATATGTATGCATTATGGAATGGCTATGATAATTAACATAGACATTACCTCACATACTTAGTATTTTTGTGGCGAGAATACTTAAAATCTAATGCTGGGCAATTTTCAAGAATATGATCGATCATTAGGAACTATAGCCACCATGTTGTACAATAGATCTCTTGAACTTATTTCTCCTATCTAGCTGATTTTGTATCCTTTGACCAGCATCTCCCCAACTCTTTTAAACCAAGCAGCCTATCACTGAGCAAGGATATGAAGTGCCTACTGTGCTCCAGGCACTGTTCCTGGTATTACTACAGGATTCATGGAAGTTACATTACCAAGAGGTTTCTTTGGAGAGGAGAACCCTTCAGTTTTACTGTGTTTTGTGTGCAGATATGGTGTTTACAAATATATCACAGGAACGGTATTAGTGGAAAATAATCTTTAGTAAGTTGATGTGAAAATATCAGTGCATTCTAAAACATTCAGCATGAAACAAGTATTTCAGGCAGCAAAAATCTCTCATATTATATAATGGATTGGTAAATTACAGAAAGATGTAAATTTTAAGATTGCTTCCCTGTTAAAAATATTTTTTTTAAAAACCCTTAATATTAGAAAAAAGTCGGTTAAACTTAAAATTGCATTTAAATGTGAGGGAAAGCAGCTCATGATTAGCATAAACATTTGGAGCAATTGCTTGCAGACAATTTTTCTATCCTTTTAGCTTGACTCCCTAAGGCTAAACCATCAAGCCTGACCTGACCATTTTAGAGACTGACAAGAGATGTGGAAAATAAGAGTTTAGTTGGATGTCTAAAAATATTCCTTTCATAAAAGCCAGAATTATATTTCCAGGACACAGACCTAAAGACCATATTTCTTTGTTTCTCCTTTCCCTATTTTCTCTGCCTCACTAGCGATTTTGTTAATTAACACTTCATCCAAGGATTACATCTCTTAGAGGTTCAGGAGAGTGTGAAATTACACTACTGGCAATGACAGGGATGAAGGACTATCTCAGTCTCGAAGCTATTACTCCACATCTGGATTTAAAATTTAATATTTTAAAGAAAACTTTCTCTGGTGACACAGAAATATGAATCTATGGCAATGATTCTCAAACTGTGATCCCCAGACTGGCAGCATCACCATTATTCAGCAAAGTGTTAGAAATGCAAATTACAGAGCCCCCTACTAGACCTACTGAATCAGAATCTCTGGAGGTGGGGTCCAGTAATTTGTGTTTTAACAAGCTCCGCAGCTAATTCTGATGCATGATCAAGTTTGAGAATCATTGATCTATGCAATTCCATCACTATGTTGCATGTGAATGTATTATTTAGTGATACAAGAAGGCTTAGGTTGAATTATTGGTTAGCCATTTAAATTGTAAACCATTGCCTTAGAATGTAAAACAGACTAGTTCAAGTCCGCGGGGTTCCATCATTATTTTATTTCATTACACAGCATGTGGGTCTGTTGGTACAGAAAGGACTAATTGTCTTAGTAAATATAAAAGGAGGAAATGCCAGCTGGCAAGTGGCAACACTTGTTTGAACAAAGGCTTCCAACTAAAAACTCACTCAGTAGTTAGAGTTTTAAATGTCATAATATTCATTCTTGAGATACTGATTTCGAAGAGTTAGTTCAGTTTTGTTTTCTCTCGACTCTGCCTGATAGTGATTTCAGTCAGCTCCTTTTTCATTGTAGTTTCACTATGTTAGTGTTATTTCTTTCTGATAATGCTAATTTGTGGGAAGGATTGCTAATTTTGATGCCAAGGCAATATTGTTGAAGAGGAAGTAGGAAACTGGGGGCAGTGGCTCACGCCTATAATCCCAGCACTTTGGGGGGTGGGGGCGGAGGCGAGAGGATTGCCTGAGTCGAGGGGTTTGAGAACAACCTGGGGAACCTGGTGAGACCTCGTCTCTACAATAAATCAAAAAATGAGCCAGGCATGGTGGCACATGCCTGTAGTTCCAGCTACTTGGAAGGCTGAAGCAGAAGGATCGCCTAAGCCCAACAGGTCGAGACTGCGGTCGCCGTGAGCGTGCCACTGCCCTCCAGCCTGGGCAACACAGTGAGACTCCAACTCAAAAAAATATATATATATCAATATATATATATACACACATATATGTATATATATATATATATATAATAAAATAAATAAAATGAAGAGGAGATAGGAGTTCTCTGATTAAGGTGAAGGAAGAATTTTATTCCTGTCGACCCAATTTTCCATACTACAAAGTTCAGCCCTGTTCATTTCCCTTCTCTTCCTTACTCTCCACATGTGATCTGTTGTCAGGTCCTATGAATTATTTCTCAGCTTTCTCCATCCATTTTCTGCATTTCAATTCCTTTGCCACGGCCAGGATTCAAATTGCTAATCATCTCTCAACTGTATGATTCTAAATCCAGAGAAATAGAAAAAAATTACTGTCTATAAATTTCCAACTCTTTCATAATGGCTAATTGTTATTCTAGCTTCTATAGTGGGCTCAGACACTTCTTTATTGTTTCTGTTACCAAAAGTGAACTAAATAGGAAAACGAACTAGTGGTGGATTGTGATGGTTCTGTTCCTTCAAAACCTCCCCTGCCCCCAACCAATATACTATTCAATGGCCAGGCGCAGTGGCTCACAACTGTAATCCCAGCATTTTGGGAAGCTGGGGCAAAAGGATTTCTTGAGCTCAGGAGTTTGAGATCAGCCTGGGCAACATAGTGAGACCACATTGCTACAAAAAGTCAAAAAATTAGTAGGGCATGATGGCATGCAACTGCCGTACCAGCTAGTTAGGAGGCTGAGGCCCAGGTGGTCGAGGTTGCAGTGAGCTATGATCCTGCTACTGCATTGCAGTCTGGATGACAGAGTGAGACACCAACTCAAAAAAAAATAAAAAGATTGTGCCAATTTTTTTAATCAACAATGTTTTTTGTTGTTGTTGTTAGGGTTATGTGTCAGGAGCTGTTTTAAACATAAGGTTAGTGGTAGTCAACGAAGACAAAAACCAGAAACTTTCTGTTCTGCATTAGATTCATAATCTAATTATGATAATGTGTAGATGAAGACACATCATTATTTCAACATCTATAGCTATAAGTATCTCTACATTTACATCTACAACTATATTTAGGTATTTTAGATAGAATGGTGAAGGAGGTTCTCTGATGTGGTGACACTGGAACAGAGACCTGAATGAAGTGATTGAGAAAGCCAGATGGCTATGTGAGGAAAAGTGCTTCAGTATAGCAATTGCAATAGCCTGGAGGAAAGAAAGGACAGTGGTATAATTGAAGAAGGATAAGGAAGGTAATTGAAGGTAGTCAGGAAACAGATTACCAGATGGTAGTAGGGACTTAAGTTTTATTTTAAATGAGATGAGAAAATTTTAAGGTTGTGGGAAGAGGTGACATAATGTGTTTGATATTTCAAAAGGATCTCACAATGATTACTGTGAGGCAAAGAGACTATAGACAAGTAGAAGTTGAAGCGAGGAGACTATTTGCAATCAAACTGGTAAGACTTGATGTTGGCATGAAGATTTGATGTTGGCAAGGGTATAGATGGTGGTATTTCCTATTGGATTGAATGTTGTGGTTGGTGAGGGAACTAAAGAAGTCAAATAAAAACACAAAGTTTTTAGGCTTGAGCAAATTGAAGATGGAATTGCCATTTACTGAGAAAGGGAAGGCCTTAGAAGGAGAAAATTTGATGGGGAAAGGGGGTTTGGTTGGGAAAACAAGATTTTAGCTTTGGATATATTGTTTGAGATGTTTACTAGAAATCAAAGTAAAATAAGTAATAAATTGTTGAAATCTTAATTCAGGTGGGAGATTAAAAAATATGTACCTCAATTCCTATTCTTTTCTAGAATCATTTTGTTATTGTATAGTGTTGTCCAATATTTTTGCTCTTATTACAAATCAAAATTGCTAATTCCTCAAAAATAAAACTTAAAGATGCATAAAAGAAACCTAAAAATTATCATCTAATTTTTTTCAGAGGTAATCATTTTCAACACTTCTGTATTTTCAAATTGTATGTTATGTGCATATATATTAGTTTAAACCATATGAAATTACTACCATTCATTTTAACCTATAAAACATTTACTATTTCAAGCTAATTTATAGTGATATAAACAATCCATAAAAATAGAAATATGCGAGGTACATTTGTATACAAAATTGTTAGATACGCCGGGCTCGGTGGCTCAGCCTGTAATCCCGCGCCTTTGGGAGGCTGAGGTGAGTGGATTGCCTGAACCCGCAGGTTCGAGACCCGCCTGGGCAAGCGAGACCTCATCTCTACAATATATCAAAAAATCAGCCGGGCGTGGTAGCGCGCGCCTGTAGTTCCAGCTACTTGGAAGGCTGAGGCAGAAGTATCGCAGGAGCCCAGCAGGTCGAGGCTGCGGTGGCCGGAAGCGGCCACTGCACTCCAGTCTGGTCGACAGAGTGAGACTCCAACTCAAAAAAAAAAAAAATTGTTAGATACTCTGATTATTTCAACGGATGATTTTATGTTGCACATGACACGACAAAGCTGGAATAACTAGCTGGCAATTAATTATAACAATGAAAGGAAAAATGTAGCATAAACACTTGAAAAAATTCTACAAGATACAATATATCTATAAGATATTAAGAGTTACATAAGGGTCCCAGATACTGAGAAAACAAAGATTTTGAGATCTCTTGCACAGCAGGGTGACTATAGTCAATGATAATGTATTGTATATTTCAAAATAAGTAAGAGAATGAACTTCAGATTTCTTATCACAAAACATTATAGGTGTGTGAGATGATGTATATGCTAATTAGTTCAATTTAGTCATGCCACATTGTATACATACACCAAAACATCACAGTGTAGCCAATAAATGTATACAATTATGATTGCTTAATTTAAGATAACATTAATTTTAAAATATATAAAAACCAAAGGCAAAAAATTGTTCTAGGATACTAATAGAAAAAGTACCCGGGACCTAATTTTTATTTTTATTTTTTCATAAGGTATCAATCACCTCAACAACTTATTTATTTGAGTTAAAAAACATTCCAATTCTACTCTTTTAGTTTTTTTAATGACTTTATTTTTTAGAGATGTTTTAGGTTCACAGCAAGATCTAGAGGAAGGCACTGAAATTTCCTGTATTATTCCCACCCTCCACATATGCATAGTCTCCCTCATTATCAATATCCCCCATCAGAGCAGTACATTTGTTACCGCTGGTGAACCTACAGTGTTGCATTATTGACACATTATTATCACTGAAAGTCCATAGATTACATTAAGGTTTACTCTTAGTAACATTCTCTTGGTTTGGACAGATGTATTAGGACATGTATCCATCATTACAGTATCATGAAGAGAATTTTCATTGCTCTAAAAATCCTCTGCGCTTCCCACATTTATCCTTCCCTCCTTAACCCCTGACAACCGATGTTTTATTTTTCACCATCTCCATAATTTTGCCTTTTCCACAGTGTCACACAGTTAAAATCATACTTTTCAGATTGACTTATTTTACTTAGCAATACACATTTAAGTCTCCCCAATGTCTTTTTGTGACTTTATAGCTCATTTCCTTTTATTATAGCACTAAATATTATTGCATTGTCTGGAATACTACTGAAGGGAATCCAAATTTAGGCATTGTGAATAGAGCTGCTATAAACATCCATGTGTAGATTTTTGTGTGGACATATATTCAGTTCCTTTGGGTAAATACCAGAAGCATTTTTGTATAGTCATAGCACTATAGGCTCAGTTTTGTAAGAAAGCTTCCAAAGTGGCTGTACCATTATGCATTCCTACCAGGAAAGAATGAGTCTGTCTGTTCCTCTACATTCTTGCCAGCATTTGTTTTTGTCAGTGTTCCAGATTTTCACCAATGTAATAGGTGTGTAGTGGTATCTTATTGTTGTTTTAATTTGCATTTCTCTGATGACATATTACATGGAACATCTTTTCATATGCTTGTTTGTCATCTATGTATCTAGTTGGTGATATTTCTGTTAAGGTCTTTGGCCCATTTTTACAATGGAATGTTTGTGTTCTTATTGTTGAGTTTTAAGCATTTTGTGTATTTTGGATAATAGTGCTTTATTTGATTTTTTTTTTTTTTTGCAAATGTTTTCTCCCAGTCCATGACTTGTTTTTTTGTTCTCTTGAAATGTTTATTTTTACCATGGTTTTGACCAAAATATGTTGACCATCTTACTCTTAGTGAAAATTATTTTGATGGTATTATATAGTCAAACAAGCCATGTAGGTCCAATTCCAAAATATCTAAAAATCCAAAGCCAAAGCTCTACATAAAACATTCAAATAATTCTGAATTTTCTAATAAATTCTATACAAGGGCAGCAGTCATGTGTCAACCTAAACTACAAAAACATAACCTATTACAGAAGATCTTTATTCCAAACTTTGCAACTAAATACTATCTTCAAATTATTTTACCAAACAGTAATAAGTTTTTTACTTCAATGTTGCTCTGTAGAGAGTTCATGCCCTTCTAGATCTCTCTGGATATCAGTTTACTTTTCTATTGAAGATAACTGCGTAAATACAGTAAAACCCTTTGATTTACTTTAAAGTATTTTAATTGTGGAAATTGAATTTTATGTGATTAATCCCATGAATTTTATTTTATATTTCATAAGATACATAAGGTCTTCTCTTTTTGTACTTCCCTTTTTCCTCACAATAACCCTGTGAGATAGTAATTCCATTTTATGGATGAGAAAACTGAAGCTCTGAGAGTTCAAATGTCTTCTTGAAGATCACTAAGCTAGTTAACTTTCAGATACTTAATTTACTTCCAGTCAAGTTTCTGTATACTGTATTACAATTGTCTTTTTCAATTATGGACCTCAATGAATTTATATGACAACTGGAAATTGAAAACTAACTCTGCTCAAACTTTCCTAGATGATAATAGTCATAAAGCTTAGTTGCTTTATAAGTATACTATGATTCAAGACTTGACTAGTTGCAAGTGTCGGCATTAGCCCATGAAAAAATGGATACTAATTGTCTCCATTATCTATTTTCAGCCTCAGCAGGGTAGAGGTGTTTGCTACCCAGCCTCCAAGATGACCCTCAATGATTTCCATGTCCTAGAATTTTTTTCCTTGTGTAGTTTCTTTCCACATTGTTGTATGTCTTCTGAGGATAGAACATAAGAAGCGTTGCAGCTTCAATCATGGCCTCTTGATAACACACATGAAGACGAACCAAGGTTTCCAATCAACAGTCAGATAGACATATAAGAGTCATTTTTGGAAATGAAGCCTCCAGCCCCAGACAATTCTTCAGAAGACTGCAGCTCAAGCATATATTTGATTGCAACTGTGTGGGACACCCTTTACTCTTCCAAAATTTTTGATCCATGGACGCTTTATTGCCTTAAAGCCACTAAGTTTTGAAGTAATTTGTTATGCAGCCCTAATAATTTATACAAGGTGCTAAAAGAATATATTCAAGAATTCATCTCTTACCTTCATTCAAGTCTGTTTTCATCTACAATGACTTCAATCAGAAGCAAAGACTCTCCTGGTATGAGCTTCAAATCCTCATTTATTTTCTTAATAGTTGCAGCAAAAGTTCCAGGTAGGGGGTCCCATCAGGGTATCTTTGGGTCAATTATTAACGCCTGGGGGAGGCTGTGTTGTAATTATTCAAGACGACTGAGGTTTCTCTGAGATTGGGTTTGGAAATTCTCCTCTGAAACACACAATCAAAAAGTGGTGGAAGGGTGGTTTATCAAAGGGAAATTGAATTCTGAAACCAAAACGAGAAGCATATATGTTTGGGCAGAGACAACAACTAATATTTTTAATTTAAGATACTAAAAAAAAAAAGGTAAATCATCTTCAGTTTTATGGTTATAATTAAAGAAACAACTCATGATGTTTAGTTGAGGAGAAGCAGAGAGGTGCAATATTATATATATATATATGTATATATATGTATAATATTGTACACACACACACACACACACACACACACACACACATATAATTGTTCTCAAGGAAAGCTGGAAAAACCACATGTAAGCCAGCACATCTCTGCTTCAAGAAATATTAACTGTGGTAGATGTCATGGAGTTATTGGAAGATCAAATGTAAGACTATAGCATATGAAACTACTTTATAACCATCAGTCACTAAATAAATTTAAGAGATTATTACAGCGACAAGATACAGCTAGTAAACATTTATCACAAAAAATTAGATTGTTCTTTCAACTTGTCTTTTGTTTTTTGCCACTGTAGATATTGTAGATTTTGCTTTGCTGTTGCTTATATTGTACATGAAACAAAGAGAAAATTAATAATAATAATTTCCAAAAACAAAGTTCTTCTGTTTTTTGAAATGTTAATTGGAATACTTTCATTAAGTATGATCCTGGCTGTTTTACAAACTCCCCATTTCACATTTCTTGGTATATCATCATAAGCAAATACATATTTAGTGTTTGTTATGCACAAATAATTGTGGAAAATATTAGAACTATTAACTTCTTACAGTAACTACATATACTACTATCAGAGTTTACCCTATAAATCATTTTGTATTTTTCAATTAGATGTTAAATACCTTAGACAGTATCCATATCATATTTATTTCTGTAGGTTTATTTCCGGATCATTAAGCAACATGCTCTACTTATAGAATGAGCTTATTAATGCAAAGACAGCAGGCTACACAAATATCAACTGTGGTACAGGCAGCAATGTCACAGAAGCTCAAATATCTCTAGCTGGCAAAAGAAGTAGGAAATTCATGCAGAAGTTGAATCATAAGTTTGTTTTATGGGTATAAAACTGAAGAGGACAAACAGTGTCTACATGAATATCACAGCAACCCCAAGAGTATATATTGTCATCTATATTTTCCAGATGAGGAAATTGATGTGCAAAAAGCACTTGATCACTCTCACAGGTTGCAACTGGTAGAGCTATTGCTTTTTACATTTTCTTGCTTCAAGTTTTGCCAACAAGAAATAGGTATGAAAGTGAGAATGAATAGACCAGTTTCCCTGGAACACAGTTCTTATACAGCAGTACAAGCAGTTCATTTTAGAGCATGGGTGAGAAATAGTCAAAGGAAAGATTACGTGACATGCTAAAAATTCTGAAATCCATTCTATAAGCAATAAAAAGACATTAAAGGTTTTTGGGTATTGTGTAACAAGTGAAAAGTAATGATTTAGATGACTTACTTATCCATGATATTTACAATGGCCAAAACACAAGAAAGTCAAAAATAAAAATGAGCTATGGTAAAAGTAGACCAAAGTGCATTTTTTCTCAGGTAAGTTCAATATCTAGGCTGGAGGCATGACTTAGCTCCATCAGGGTATTCAGAAGTGTAGGTACCTTCCACATTGGTGTCACACTATCCCCTAGCATATGGCCCTTTTCTGTGAGATCATAGATGTTCACTGCCTCTTTTAGCTTCCAACCTGTATAAAGAGAAAATAGGGAAAGTCTAGATTATGAAAAAATTTCTCATGCTTGTATTTATTAGCAAAGTGTAGTTGAGTGGCCACATGTGACTGCCCGAAAAGGAGGCCAGGAATATTGTCTCCAGTTGAGTTGGCCTATATGACCAAGGAGCAAGGTACAGCAGATTTAGAGGAGACAACAAGAAGTCAGATGAATCACCCTACACAGCATATCTGGCCACTTAGTACTTAGTGTAGAACCCAGCAATAATATTTGAATGAACCGTTTTGTATTCACAATTAATTTTACTTTGTGCCTAAGTTATACTGTTTATCTTTTACTCTGTGTGGGTTTACTTTATTCTATAGGTTATAATCAAATATAAGACGAAAATAATGATTTTTACAAGTCATCTGCATTTTACAGAGGTTTTTACTTCTTCTAGTTACAAAGCAACTGTGCTTTATCATCAGATTTCTTGCTTTTGAGTATTTCTCTGTGTAAAACTTCGTGAGAACTATATAATAAATTGATGTTTGAAGTTGGCTAACTTTGATGGCATCTGTAAGGGACAAGGATAAAAAACAGAGTGAGGAAAAGTGTTTGAGCTATGTCAAAGTAAAACACATTTTATACAAAAAACTTGTAATGCTGTTTGAAGATGTAGCAAAATGCCCAAGAGGTAGTGTAACATACCTTAGTAATGGGAGGTTGCTTTAATATTGCTCATGAGGAAATAACTCATTTGTTAAAAGGCTTCCCAATTGAACAAATATGCCCCGTGCTTAAAACAGGAGGTCCTCCTTTCCTAGGAACTCGTGTTCATTGCTTAATGCATACCTGGAGATAAACTTAGTCTTGATTTTTTTAGAAAAAAAAAAAACAACACCTTACCTATGATTTGAAAAATGGACTTAATAGATCAACCCATTAAGTCTTTCATTGTTATTAGAATTAGGAATAACCTTACATGATTCAAAACTCCCATTGTTATAAGAAGCATGTGGTTTGGGACAGAAGGTCTCCAATCTAATTTCAAAATTTCCATGGTTGCTGTAAATTACTTTGGGAAAAAGGTGGTAGCAAAGTTCCTATGAAAGATATCATTTAAAATTTCATAGAAAGAATCAGTATTCAAAGTTTGTAACATAAAGTTTCTTTTGGCAGATACAAGAATGAAGAGAGACTATAAATTATCTATGGTCTCTGTCTGATACCCACATATGGAATTAATAGTAAATAAACAGGTTGACGGACTTAAAAAACTTAAAATAATTCCTCCATGATTTGAAGACTGAACAATAATGGGAAGTCATAAGAATGTGTTGGAATCATTAAGCAACTGTTTCAGAAATTGTGAAAAACAGAGTGTCATTAAGTCATCACATTGAAAAACTAGGCATGTGCTTATTTAAAAAAAAAATAAACCTTTTACAAAAATATGACAGACGCAGAAAAGTACACAAATCTTATTGCATAGCTTATTAAATTTTCACTAAGTAAACATATCTACATTACCACTACCAAGATCAAGAAGTAGAATATTACCAGCACCTTTGAAGTTCCTCTCACGCCCCCCTTCACACTCTAAGTGCCATAGTAAAAGTAACCACCATCTTGATTTCTAACACCTTCAACAAGTGTTACCTAGTCTTGAAATTTATGTAAATGAAATCATGCAATGTATAGTCTTTGTTTGGTTTCTTTCACTAAATAACATGTTAATGTTCACCCATGTTATGGTAGTAACAGTAATGTATTACTTATCATTGTTGATTGTGTTCAATTGTGTGAATATTCCATAATTTATTTATTTTTCTACAGTTCATGTGCATTTAGATTGCTTTCAGTATAGAGCACGTATGAATAATACTTTTATGAGTGCTTTTGTATATATCTTTTAATGCATGTACCCACATTGCGTTGGGTTATATACTTAGGAGAGGAATTTATCTGTCAAAGAGTATACATATGTTCAGTTTTAGAAGATATTGTCAAAGATATTTCCAAAGCAGTTGTACCAATATAAACTTCCACCAGCAAAATATGAAGGTTCCACATCCTCAAAATCCTTAATATTGTCAGGCGTTTTAGTTTTAGGCATCCTGTTTGGCATGTGATTATAACTCCTTTTGTTTTAAAATTCTTCTGTAAATTTGCATTTAAGGATATAAGAATAAGTTAATCCACATATGATTTAGGGTGAATAAATTAATTATATAAAGCCAATAAGTATAATCAGTCATTGAAGATTTCAAGCATTCTGCACTGTACACACACACACACACACACACACACACACACACACAGATTTATCTCAGTTTGTGAATTATTTACATAGTCTATGTTAATAGCAATTTATTCATTTTAGTAGAAATTTTATGACCTTCATTATCCCTCATTTAGAAATCAAGTGAAACATTTTCTACATTTCCATTTCACTGAATAGGTTATATCATGAAATATAATCAAATTATTGAAAGAAACACTTTAAATTAATAGCACATGCTGGGTCTCTATCACAAAATTTGGTTCAAGAAGTTTATTTTCCTTTTTATTTAAGGAAGTGGGTCATTACCCTGCAACTAATGAGAAATTAATAGACTTTTTAAGTTCTGCAAGCAATGAAGATCTTACATTCCTGCATTATTAATAATTATAAAATGCCATGGTTGATTTCCTTCAGTGTTGATCTATACAATAAGTGTAATTATAAATGGATGTAAACCTTTCATTAAAACACATAGAAAATTTACTTTGCTCCTATAAATTGTTCAGAAATTAAATAGCCTGCTATTAAGAATTATAGATTTCCTGCCAAAGAAATAGTTGACGCAAAAACTAAAATGTCCTTATATTTTACTACCTTTAGACCTCCTTGAGAGAAGGGAGCTGGCCATCAATTATCACTGTTCACATAGGTCTAGTAAAGAATTTCAAAAATGATGACAAGGCTTTTCAAATCTTTCTTTAATTCCTTTTATTCATTGTTAAAACATAGTGTGGTAATAAAATGCACTAATCTATGTAGTTATCAAATGATACAAGGTAGAATTACTGAATATAGACAATGAGCCCATAGATAAAAACTCAATAACATTCATTTCCCCTTAAACAAAAGGAGCAATCCATTATCACTCTGTTTAAGATGACTATAGTATTGGCAGGCATACAATGTTTTGTTTGTCAAGAATTAGACTTGAAACCTCTTGGCGTGTTAGGCTTAGTCCCAAAGCTTTTATCACTGTAGCATTCCCTTTCCCATGTGACTTAGTAGTTCCTCTAAAGGCAGTGTTTACTTTCTCTCTTCTTGAATTTGGATTTGCTTTGGCTAGTATGTTTTAGAAGTGATGAAGTGATGCAACCAAAGTCATGAAATATACTTGGTTGGTAGGGCTTACACTCTTGCAATTCTGCCATCACCACGAAAAAACAAACAAACAAACAAAACTGGGTCACAGAACGAACATGTTGAGTAAAATGGAGCCCAATGTACAGCAAAGAACCATGCCCAGTATAACTTGCAGTTTGAAGCATTCACTCAGATAATTTCAGGAGGGATCACTAAATCTGAAGTCAACCTGCTTACCCATGAGTGTAAAAAAATGTTTATGGTTCCAAGCCAGCAAGTCAGTTATGCAGCATTGGTATAGCTACAGAAAATTGATATAATTCTTAAAGGCAGACACCATGTTAAATTCAAGTTGTTCATAGCACTTATCCAAGTGCATATAGTAGGTTGTCAGCAAATGATTATGTTATGAAATATATGAAAAGCCCTATTTTCAAAAGCCTGAGCTTTAAGAACTTCATTTTCTTCTCTGTATTTTATTATGAACATTAGTATTCAGAAAAGTTGAAAGAATTATCCAGGAACACCCACATATCCACCCCTTAAATTTGCAAACTTAGCATGAACTTTTAGATGCTATTTACAATATATTTAATTAAAGAGTCTAGTAGAACATACATGTACTCTCCCCCATAAATTGTAGCTATCACTTTGTATCATTATTTCTTTTTTATATTCCCTAAGTAACTCAGAAAAGAAACAGATCAAGGCTAGTGTGCCAAAGGATGACTACTCAATACATTCTCTATTGGGATTTTAGAAAGACTATTTTAAATTACTAAGACAAATTACACAATTAAATCACATATACATGAGATGACTAAGTATACAGTTGGTTAAGAATATGGTTTTGGTCATTTACTACCCTTCCCTGGCGTAGTTCTCCTAAGAAATTCCCAAATAGACAAACTGTGAGCTAATACTTTTCATATTGAAGAAGAGGAAATACTCTTTCAAGGAATGGAACTAGGCTAGACCTGCCAGCTATAGGCTTCCCACTAGATATAGGGTCTCTTCCAGAGCTGGACTGGAAATTAGGGAAGCTGTAATGAAGAAAAAGAAATGACTTATATTTCACAGTTTACCATGCCATGTAACACACATTGTGTAACAATAAATAGAGTCTTATGTGTATAAAGCAGAGGTTATGAAGTTGAGGCAATATACCTGGGTTAAACACCTCAGCACACTATGCATCTCTTCCATGTTATGTGTGTTTGTCCTTATGTTACACTGCTGGAGCACAACAGATGTGCATTTAACTCATACAATTTCAGCTATATACACTCAGGGCAAAAGAGAAGAATGGAGGAATGATAAAGAAAGAGAGAGAGAGAAACAATTAAAATAGTTCCAGTCATTCTGTAGTTATTCCATTGAAGCAAATGTGTCACAAAATAAGAGTGCAGTAGGAGTTATAAATCTTCTCTTTCAATCTACCTCATCTCTGAATTATTCTATTTGTGTAAGCTTCTTGCTGTTAATGACAGTGATTCCAGATTTTTTTTTTTTTTTTTGAGTTGGAGTCTCACTCTGTCGAACAGACTGGAGTGCAGTGGCCGCTCCCGGCCACCGCAGCCTCGACCTGCTGGGCTCTGGCGATCCTTCCCCCTCAGCCTTCCAAGTAGCTGGAACTACAGGCACGCACTACCACATCCGGCAATTTTTTTGATTTATTGTAGAGATGAGGTTTCACCAAGTTGCCTAGGCGGGTCTTGAACCTGCTGGCTCAGGCAATCCACTCACCTCAGCCTCCCAAGGCGTGGGGTTACAGGCTGAGCCACCGAGCCTGACTATTCCAGATTTTTAAAAACACCCATTTTCGGAAGAGGCTTCAAGATGGCTGAGTAGAGACATCTCACACTAGCCTCCTCTACTAAGAAGAACCAAAATAGTGAGCAGATAATCACACTTCAAGATCATACAAGAAAGAACACTATAATTCAACATAAGCCATGAAGGAGAGGAAAGCGAGGTAGCCTGCTCAGCCTGGATCGGCTGGGAGCTAGGAGAGACTCCCTAGAATGGGAAAAGTGTAAGTGGTCAACTTTCCCACCATGGACTCATGCAATCCTAGCTGTGAAAGAGCCCCTAGACCCTTGTAGGCACTGAAACTAACATAGGGAGCTGCTTAGAGACCACACCATGGCATTGCTCCATGGAAGGAGTTCTTGCTGGGTCACACACTCCTCCAAATTCTGTAATAGCAAGGCGCCATTTTGGGAGTCCAGTCCCCAGCGAGCTGCACTGTCGTGGGGCCCAATGGTGCCAGAGCTCAAGTGCAAGCAAAAGGCAGGCTGTTGCCACCAAGGCTGAAATGCAAGTGAGGCACAGGCTGCCACCGCCAAATCCAGGATGTGAGTGAGGCCACTACAGGATCCTACCTGAGCATTCCACTGGGAACCTGGGGATCATACCACTCCCATCTACCACAGCAGGCACTTGCACGCATCATCAGGGAGCCTGCGGACAAGCCCACCAAGCACGGTTTCATTCCCCCCAAGTTCCAGAGCATATAGTCAGGGGCCTGAGGATTACCCAGCCTTGTTCACCACTATTGGCACTTAAGTACTCTTCCTTGGTGCCTGAGGTTGGGCCTACTTATTGTGCAGCTATGACCACAGCTGGAACATACCTGCAGGTTCCACCTGTAGTCCTGGAGACTTGGCTACCCAACCTCTTGCAGCCACCACCAACACCAGCATGCACTGCTTGAGACCCAAAAGATGGTTCTGCCACTGTTACTGCCATTGCCCATGTCACACAGACTGCCCAAGGGTCCAAGAACCAGCCTGACCCACCACTGCCATGACCGACATATAAACAAGTCACTCGGAGGCCCAAGAATTAGCTCATCTGAACCCTCAAACCGGTACCAGCATATACCACCCTGGGACCCAAGGACAGGCATGCTTAGCCCACTCCTGCCACAACTGGGGCACAAATACTGGTCCACTTGGCAAAACTTTACTACAGTCTCCATTAATAACATCTTAACATATCAAGGATATCACAGATATTACTGACACTAACAGATGAACACTACACTATCGATGCACCCAAAATCAAAACCAAATTGCCCTACTCAACTAATACCATAGAACAAACATTGGGAAAAATTAGTCTCTTCAATAAATGGTGCTGTGAAAATTGAATTTCCATATGCAGAAGAATGAAACTGGATACCTATCACCGTTTACAAAAATCAACTCAAGGTGGATTAAAGATTTTTATCCAAGACCTGAAACTATAAAACTTCTATAAAAAATATAGGGAAAATACTTCAGGACGTTGCCTAGGCAAAGATTTTATGACTAAGACTTTAAAAGCACAAACAAAAACAAAATACAGACAAATTGGACTATATTTAATTAAAAAGTTTCTGCACAGCAAAGGAAATAATCAGTCAACAGAGTAAAAAGACAACATGCTGAAGGGAGAAAATATTTTCAAACTATTCATCTGACCAGAGACTATATCAAGATTATACAGGGAACTCAAATAACTCAACAATAGAAAGAATAAATAATACCAGTAAGAAGTAGGCAAAGATTATCTACTCATAGATATTTCTAGAAAGGAAACATGCACATGGTCAGCAGGTATATGAAAAAATACTCAGCATCACCAGTCACCAGGGAAATGCAAATAAAAACCACAATGAGATATCATCTCAAGCTAGTTAGAATGGCTATTGTTTAATGACAAAAATAATAGATGCTGTCAAGAATACAGAGAAAAGGAAAAACTTATACACTGTTGGTAGGAATGTAAACTAGTATAACCACTATGTAAAACAGTATAGAGATTTCTATATTAAAAAAAAAACTAAACATAGAATTACCATACAAATACAATCCAGCTATTCCACCACTGGGTATATATTCAAAGGAAAGAAAATAAGTATATCAAAGAGATACTTGCACTCACATGTTGATCACAGCACTATTCACAATAGCAAAGATATAGAATCAATCTAAACATCTATCAACAGATTAATGGATAAAGAAAATGTGATACACACACACACACACAATTGAATACTATTCAGCCACTAAAAAGGATGAAATCATGTCATTTTCAGCAACATGAATGGAACTGGAGGTCATTTTGTGAAGTGAAATAAGCAATACACAAAAAGACAAATTTTTCTTGTTCTCACTCATAAGTCAGAGCTCAAAAATTTGATCACATGGAGATAGAGAATGAAAGACAGGTACCAGAGGCTTACAAGGGTGTATGTGAGGGTGGGGAAAGAAAAGAGCTTGGTTAATGGGTAAAAACCTACAGTAAGTAAGTTCTATCATTAGATAGCAGGGTAGGGTGACTATAGTTTGCAATGATGTAATGTATATTTCTAAGTAGCCTAAAGAGAGGACTTGAAATGTTCCCCACACATACAAGTGTGGACCCAAAAAGCCGGAATTATTTTTTAGAGGGCGGGCATCTTGTAGTACAGGCTTCCTTTGCTAGGTAAGTGTCCCAGGAACCGATCAACATCAGTGTACCAACTAGCATTGTTGTGAGAGGCTGAGTTCGGTTTTAGTGAATTCTTTTGGAGATTCTTTCACCACATTTGCCCATTTCATGATGAGTGAATTACAAGTGAACCTGCCCACAATGCGCTGAGTGGCAGGACTCTCATGCCCCACCCTCCCTACTCACCTGATCTCACCCCAAATGAAAAAACAACAAAAAAAAGTCCTCAAGGGGAAATATTTTGATGATATGGAAGACGTGAAACAAAAAACAGCAGGAGTACTAAAATGCATCAAAACTGACGAGTTCAAAAACTGTTTTGAGCAGAGAAAAAAGCATCTCAATAGGTGTATTGCACCAAACGGACAGTACTTTGACAGTGACTGAAGTTTAAACATGTAAGAATAAATACACAATTTTTTATAGATAAATTCCAGGTTTTTTGCCTTCCTCATATAAATGATAAATACTGAGATAAGAATAAAACCTCAAATAAATTATAAAATCTACAATCTATTGTAAAGAAATAAGATTTTCTAAATGTTAGAATGAGTTAATATTTCTCAAATACTGCTCTTAGCATATGAATTATAGCCTTCCTATTTACCATCTATAAAACAATTCTCAGTGGCTATTTGCCTAATTTTCTTATCTCCTCTACAAGATAGTAAGATTCTAGACATATTACCCTCTTTGTATTCCTCAGAGTATTAGCACATTTCACAGCATAATCTTGGCAATGAATGACTGAATAAATTAATAAAGGATATTAAATGTAAACAAATACCTGAACATTTTGGAATATGAATACTATGATTTTATATTATTCTAATTCAAAATAAAATCTAATTCAGAATTATTCTAATTCAAAATTATTTTGCTGTTAAAACAAAAAGAAGAAAAGCAGTGTGATATAATAGCTATGAAATATAGGAGATCTGATGAAAAATAAACTTTTTCTTACTCGAGCCATTGAATTTTAAGGATTCACTTGGAGAAATATAGAACTAAAAGAAAATACTACAATAATTTATAATGCTAACATTTGTTGACTTCTTAAAAAGATCCTATGAAACAGGCACTATTCGTTGTTTTAATTTTTAATTTTAAAGATGTGAGGTACAATTCAGGGTTTGATATACAAATGTTCATTAAGCAGGTACCCTTGTCGATGAGGTGTGCCCCTCCCAGCAGATTCTCACTACTGCCAATCCCCCATCCCTGGCAGTTTCCCACTATTGCCAATCCTTTTCTTATAGTATTATGATAATTGTTCAAGGTTCACTTATGAGTGAGAACATGTGATATTCAGTTCTTTGTTTCTGTGATAGATCACCCGGTGTTATAGACTCCAAGTTCACCCAAGTTGCTGTGAAGTTCATAATTTTGTCCTTCTTTATGGCTGCATAATATTCCATTGTGTATATGTACCACGTTTTTTTATACAGTCCTTTTTCAATGGGCAGCACGGTTGGTTCTATGTGAAAAATGCTGCAATAAACATACGTGTGCAGGTATCTTTCTCATAGAGTGATTTGAGTTTCTCCAGGGATATTCCCAGTAGGGGGATTGCAGAGTCAGATGGAAGGTCAATTTTTAGATCTTTTAGGAATCTCCAAACTGTTTTGCACAGATCAAAGACCTAAAGGTAAAACCTCAAACTATAAGAACCTTAGAAAATGCAGGAGACACCCTTATGGAAATTGGAACTGGCAGCCGATTCCTGATCAGAACCCCAAGTGTCCATGCCATAAGAGATGAGATAGACAAGAGGGACCTCAACAATCTGACAAGCTTCTGCAAAAGTCAAAAAAGCCATCAAAAGAGTGGGGAGACTTGGAACAAATATTTGCCAACTGTATATCTGACAAA
>CAUYQG010095144.1:0-27563 GCA_963574415.1 Tarsius wallacei
CTGCTGACTCATAAAACCATACCAGTTCAAACAAGCCCCATTAAGGGTCCTCAGATTCACTTATTTAAGAAATAACTACAAGGGTACCTTCATAATTAACATTTGTATACTTAACCCTGAATTATACCCCACATCTTTAAATTAAAAAATAAAAAATAAATAAAATAAATTAATAATTAAAAATTTTAATGAATAGACTTTTTATTAAACTTTAATAAAAAGATTGAATAAGATTCATTTTTCTAACAAGGCCTAGTTAACATTGACTAAAAGTAATTACATAACATTTCATTATATTGCAATGTTGAAACTGTGATTTTGGAAAGCTTCTTCCCTTCCTTATAGCTATCAGAATACGTGTAGTAAGTGTAAGTTGGTAATTGACACCATTTTGACAGTAATATGCAAAGATCATGACAGATGAAAGAGAGTGGGAATATACACACACAAACTAGTGTAGACAAAAAAGAAAAATAATGCACTAAAATTTTCTTGCACAAAGCTACCTAGATCAGAGCTGGTATATAGATTTCACTTCAAGAGCTAACTTCAGTCACTTGACTCAGTCTAGTGTTGAGAAAGGCTCCAGGGCTACATTTGGGCTCAGAAAAAACCACCACAGTGGATTAGGGAGCAGGACAGGAGTATTTACTATTACAGATCTGTATATTGGCTAACTGGCCCTTCTGACCCTCATCTTTTAATTTGCAAGTCTATCAAAGATTCAGACTATTGTGCATATTGGATGTATCTCAATACTGTAACTTAGCAATTCTTAATTCACTAAAAACCAAAAATGTATACATATATTTCTTATGAGAATTGAAGCTTTGTTAGTTTAGAACATAAGGAAAACCCTCTGCTTTGAGATAGCAAAGGTCATCGGCTGAATCACTTTTTAGGTTGCTCTAAAATTCAAGTTGGCCAACCCACAGAATCACAGATTTCCAGAAGAAGACACAGTTTCCACTAAAAAGTCACCATGGAAACCTTTAGGTTGCTACTAAATAAGAGATTTATGGTTCCCACATTTGCATCAGTAGCCTTATGATCTGTAGGTACTGTTTAGCTCCTGGTAAAAGCACCTATTGTAGAGTAGACTAGGTCATGAGATGTGTTGCCCATGGAGCCATACTCTAGAATATGAGGGGATACATATCAGTCCCACAACGCTTGAACTCAGTTTGCTTCTACACCGAGGACCAAAGCTCACACGGTAAGAGTAGTCAGTGGGGATGTGCCAGTCAGCAAGCCACCCGCCCCCTGTGGTCCCACTGGAGAGAGCCATTTGAAATGACTCAAAATAGCATTTACTTCCAAAGTGCCAAGGCCAGTTGTCTAAAGAAAGGTGCTAAGAAGTCTAAGAATGCAGGTTTAAGCCTCAAATGGGCCAAATAGCTTCACACAGAGAAATCTCCTGCTCAACTGTAACCATAGTTCATCCCATGGGTTGGAAGTGGGAGAGAGACAAAGACAGAGAGTTGTACTCAAATCAAACTCAGCACCACCTACTCAAAGGGTAGGTGCTGCTGAGAGGTCCAGTCCTTTCCTGCCCCAAATCACCACACACCAGTTGTATTCAAGACTCAGTATGTATCACTATGTTATGGTGTCTAGCACAGTTTCTCACACACGTGATGAGTTCTGCATTCCTGTGGACTGACTACATTTTAAAATAAAAATCAGTTTATGATTGTTCATTCAATATAACAAATTATGATAATATCTCTATTATGTTTGTTGGAGTAAGCTGCCTCATGCAGTAAGCGATTGTACTGTTTTAAAAATTCTGCCAGAAGTTTACAAATTTAAAAATATTATATTATTTTAAACTTTCATCCAAAATGTAAAAGTGGAACAAAGTAAGGATTATGATGGTTTATTTTCAATATGGAAAACTATCTAGGAAACTTTAAAGGTCCTTTCCAGTTCCAGAAACTCTAACAGGCAAAAGAAAAACATGTGACAGTTTAGCCTATTAAGACTTCTCAGATTTGGGGTGTCCAGCAAGCTTATATTTATTCCAGCCTCATGATTTCCAGCTATGCACGGCGAGGGTTTGCAACTGATACATTTCTATATGCCATTCTGTAAGCAGTGTCTTCTCGGTCAGTTTTACCGCCACCACCAACAGAATTGTCATACTGTGGAAAATGCACCAAGTAACTGTTTTTTTTCTGGAGAGATGCAGAGAGATGGACTTTTGTATATAACAAGGACTTCTTTAACTGATTCAGCAGATTTAGTGCCTCTGATATACGATCCTTCTCAGCTGAAATTCTTTTTAGTCCCTGCTTAAAAACTGTTGCTTCTAGGAGAATGCAATCTCTCATTCAGATATCAGGGTTTCTAGCATCTTATCTGGAGAAACCCCTGAAATTCCTCTGCCCTTCCATCTCCTGCACGGCTCTAATAACCAGAAAGCACCAAGATGGAAAATGAATTCAGGCAGTATAAGTGGCAACCCTCTCCCACATTTCCTTTCCTTTGCAACCCCCTGGAAGGCTTTTTGAAGTTGGAAGGAGCTCCCTGGGAGGTGAGGGCTGACTCTGGCTGCCAGCAAGCAGAAATGTTCAGCTACTTAACACTGGGCCACATGTGGCAGCTACAAAAACATCACCAGGATGTGAAATTCACTGACTTCAGTGGTATTCCCCCTGCCCTCAAATCTTTTCAAGCCTAAGGAGTATGGGAGTAGATAACTTAGGGGGAAGGGTAGAAGAAATGCCTTGTAATGTTTAGTTGAAGATTTGCACTATATGGTAAATCTTGGAACCACGTCCTGCTATTTTTATTCCATGTGGTTCTATGAGTCTGACACCTTGGGCAGACAGAGTATTGCATTTAGGACAAAGCCTGGTGACACCAGGGATTTGGAAAGCTGACCACTGGAATATTAGGTATTTTATATTAATTGTAAGTCAGAAGGAAATAGATGTCAGAGTAGGTCCCCAAGGTGTCTTTCCCAGGCTAAGGATTGCACTTATTTAAGTTACTCCAGAGGAAAGCTTTCTTTATCCTGGAGACAAAGGGCTGTGTGCATTTGCCAAAAATGATTTGGGGCCAGCTTCTGTGCTTCTCTTAGCCTTGGTCAGCTGCAGATTCTATTGCTCCTGCTTTGTATGGGGACCCCACTGCACAGTGCCAGCACTCACACTGCAGATGGCGGGAAAGGTTAGGCTTACATGTTCTCCTCAATGCTGACAGGAGCAAAACCTGGCAGATGACCTCCATGATCTTTCCTCTGAGATGTCACGACTCTAGCCAGTGGCTCTGTGATGCTGAAATGAAGAGGGCGAAAACAGCAGAACATGACTGTACCAGCTTTGGTATCGTACAGATCTGGATCCAAGTCCTGGTGCTCTCACTCATGAATCCCATAAACCCAGTGACAAATAATCTTCTCCGAGTCTCAGTTTCCTCATCTATAAAAATAGAAATAATAGGAATAACCCGCTTCATTATGGGAATTAAATGAGATGCTGCATGCTACACATGGAGCGTGGTATCCAGCACATAACAAATGCTCAATACATGTGAGCTATTGTTATTAACACTAGGAATCAACGGGACCCAAACAAGGCTCCTCCCCAGGATTTTATTCCTTCTGGAGGGTTTTCTTTGAACTCGTCCTCTTTTCCCTGGACACACTCATTTTTCTCTCACTCACATACCCCCAAACCAGTTCCTCCCAGATGCTTCAGCTGTTAGAATTTCACAGCCCTGGTGTTAATCTCTTTGTATTTTCCTCTGCTTTTTAATTTTTTCCTAGAAACTGATTACCTCTGTAACCATTAGGCCATTCATGATCTTCCAAATCTCTCTAGAGCAGATTTCCTTGCCTTTGTTGTATCTGCTCTTTCTCTTCTCTGACGGGTCCTAAAAGTCCTGATTAAGAACCTTCTAATTGTCCACCTCCTGGGTCAGCACATCCCTAGCAGAAGTTGTCTATGCCTACTGGCTTTAGTCATGCAGCTCTAACATTTCTTGTTAGAAATGTTACTTGTCTTAAACATTGTTACTTGCTCTACTGAGAGAAAGAAATGATTATAACTCACTTCCTATAAATAAAGTCAACGAGTACTTTGTGTACATTAGAAAAAAACTTCTTTTTCTCAAAATGCCGTTTCCATTAGAAAAAAACTTCTTTTTCTCAAAATGCTGTTTCCATTTGCTGAAAACTTTCAAGGTAAATGAACAAAATCTAACATATCCACAATATGAATAATTTTCTTTGCAGTGAACAATCTGGGAACCATACATGGTGGTACTGTCAAAGAAAGGAACTCCTTACTAAAGATAACAGGAAAGATCATCCTCAAGATGTTAACTCACTTCGTTAGTAGGAGCCAAGTTAGATGTGAAGGCTCTGTCTGTCTGATTCACCACAATTTCCCCAGTAGGACTACGCTTTAGTGTGTACTAATCATCTTAACTACTTCTTCATAGACATTAAAAATGGTGCGGCTATATTTAGAATAAGATCTATTAAGTTATTTTACAATGACTATTTATACAGACTCAAAGTGTGTTTCTACAAATTTCTTATTCATTACAAGAGAAAACTTTAGAGTGGATAAATCTAACAGACATCACCCTAGCCAAGTGGTCAAAGCTAATGCCACCAATACTGAAACAAAGCCCCATCATGTGCCTTCTGATGTAATGAACTGAGAAGAACTCTGTACCCCTTCTGTGGTCTTCCTGTATTTAATCACAAGGGAACATCAGAGAAACCCAACTGGAAGGACATTCGATAATATAACAGGCCTGAACCCATCACAAATGTCAATGTCATGACAAAAAGACTGTTCCACAAAAGATACATAACAACAAAAGAAAAGGGTGAGCCTTGATGAAATCCTGGATTGGAAGAATACAGTAAAAAAGTGCTCCTGTGGTAATTAGTGAAATTTGAATATGGGTTGATTAGATAGTAACATTGTGTCAATGTTAAACTTCCCAAATGTGGAAGTATTTAGGGGTAAAGGGTCACCGGATCTGTGAGAAGAAGAGTGAGAGAAAGTAAACGCAGCAAAATGTGAGCTGGCTAGTCAGGGTGAAGGGTATCTACAAGAATTCGCTACATCACTCTGACACATTTTCCATACGTTTAAAAATTTTCAAAACAAAAACTTCTAAAAAATGTATTTGTGTTGTGTCGTTTGAGAAATATACCATTATGGTAGGAAAGAGCAAGTGTGGCAGACTCACATCAAGATGGCAAGCTTCCAGTTTAAACTGCAGGAAGAAATCAACAAATCCTTCCATGGCAACACTGCAAGCAAGACCAGACATTCAAGGAACTTCTAAGGGTGGAAAGCAAGTGGAGTCGTCTAGCTGAAAATTAACCATGGAAGCTGGACTATGTACATTTAATCTCCTCTCTTTCTTAAAACTCACTAAAATTATTACACAGAAATACAAAAAGAGTACAAGTGCGTGAGGAAAAAGAGGATAAAGACATCTCTGGCAAAAGATATCAGTGTAATTTTAAAGGGAATCAAAGCCATTTTAGAAGGAAGAAGGTGGGTGGAGATGTGGTAAATCAACTTTAAAGAGTGAATCTAGATCTCAATTCTGCATGAGGGAGCAATGATGAAGATGCCCATGGTACCCGACGGTTCAGGAACCAGAGGAGACAGGTATGAGGTGAAGGGGGTATGAGGTTAACTAGGAGAAAGGCTGGGAGTCTACGAATGCAGCATTCAGACTCCCAGATCTCCTCCCCTCTCCTACGCATCTAGGCACTGTCTGAACAGGAGAGGTTAAACTGGAGGCTCCAGACTAAGGGATGCCAGGCACAGAGAAGGGCTGAAGCAAACCATAGGGCTTAAAAAAGAAGCAGACCGAATGGAGAGTTCCCAGACCTCCTCTCTTCTTCCTGCTTCCAGAACACCAGCAGCCAAATAAGGCCTCTGAAACAGGAGATTGAAAAGTTCATCTCCTGAGACTCAAACCTGAGGAAAGAAAGCCTTCCAGATCCAGGAATTCAACACCCCCCATAGTCAAGATTGGCTTGCCTCCTGATCATACAGCAGCGAAACTCATCTACCAACAAGTTTCACAAATGGACATAGAGCTTCTTATTGACTTTTTAGTAGTCTTTTTGTGGGTGGTTTTAAATATTAAGTGCCAGTTTTTTGTGGTCTTAAGTATTATAGCTAATGATCACAAGACATTTGAGGGGACCTGCCAATAAGAAAGAGAAAGACCTAAACAAATAGAAAGTGGAATCTGGAGGAAACTGAGACCATGCAGAGCACAGAAGACGCAGTATATAAAATCATATTATAATAACCTCAGATAAATAAGAGAATATACTGGATATATGAAACGAGAACAGGCTGTTACAGAATAGGAACAAGCTAAAGCCTTTGAAAAATATAATACTGACAATGTAGACACTTTCAGATGAAAATATTTTGTTTCCACACATACTTCTTTAGAAAGCTATGAAAAAATGTTCTCCTCCCCTCTCCTCCGCATCTAGGCAACTGTCTGGATAGGAGAGATTAAACTGGAGGCTCCAGACTTAGGGATGCCAGGCACAGAGAAGGGCTGGAGCAAACCCTAGGGCTTAAAAAAGAAGTAGACCGAATGGAGAAGCAAGAGAGAGAGATATACATGAAGCCAAGAAAACAGGAAGGATAACACAAAAATAAATTTCAGCAAGACAGCCAGACAGCACAAGAAAGCAACTGATCAATACACACTGGAGAAGGAGAAAAGGAAGTTTACTGGAGAGTGTGCTTGAGAAAAACAAAACAAAATAACCAAAGAGAATTGATCAATTATCATCTGATATATATAACTGTTCAGAAAATATCAATAGTCTATAATGAATTTGATGAAGCAAATGGAACAAATCAAATATAAAACAAGGCCATTCTTAGCTTTAAGAACATTTTAAAAAATGATTAGAGAAGTATAAGTACATTATTTTTTCCAGCAGTACGTTTTATGTGCAGGCATAATAATAATTTTAATACCAAATACTTAATCAAAGATTATACTGGAAGAATAAAGTAGAAGCAATAGCAATGATAAAGTGGAAAATAGAGTTATAGACTCATATGTCATGAATGAAAGTTAATAAAATAGACCCGTAACTGATAATTAAAGATATAGCAGCCATCATATTATTTAGAAATATGAAGGCAAATTATAGAAGAAACAGCTAGAAATCGTTGAAGGGCTGCCTCGGAGAAGTAGGGAGGGTGAAGAAGGGTGAGACAAGGACCTCCTGTTTGTCTTTATAAGCCTTTAATGTTATTTCATCATTGTTACCACGATGAAAATAAGAGTGAAAAAGAAATAGATCAATCAAAAACACAAGAGTAAAACACGACCCAAACAGGTATAGGGATAGTTACTATGGAAATTAAGGTCATCCTTCTCAATGGAGTGGAGAAAGGGCACACTCAGAGATGACCAGTGTGGAAGAACAGAGTGGAATGGACTATTTCTCAAGACCCTGAAAAGCCCACCTGGAGGACAGCAGACTCTGTTAGCAGGGCAGGGAATGGGAGGGGCGGGAGGCAAGGCAGATGAGGGCTAGAATGCAAAGCCAGGGAGACTTGCAAGACCCTGAGAGTGATGCCTCAATTTCACACCCAGTGGGCCTCCATCAGCTTACCCTCTGCCAGCCTGTCTGTTAGATCCCACCCTCAACCACAGTACAGCAGGTTGTAGCTGCGGTGATTGCAGCTGAGAATCACCCCTCAAACAGCAGGGGAAATGTGTCTGGGGAAAGTTTACTGCTTGAGGGCTGAAGCAGAGAAGAAGCAAGGAAAACCTAAATAATTCCACTCTTGAAAAAATGGGGTGGAAAAGAAAATCTCAAGGCAGCTTTGGCTGGATCTTACACAGGAAGAAGTACGACAGTGGGCAGAGGATTCCTACTGCAACCACGGGAACAGAGAGGCGTTTTACATCACTCAAAGGTACAATCTGCCAAGCTACAGTAAAAACAAACCTTTACTCTGAAAAAACAAAGCACTACAGAACATCAACAAATTACTGAAAATTCAAGAAAACTTTTGAAAACCACAAGCTCTCAGAGACTGACAAGTGAGGCATATGGAAAATAAGAATGTAGAGGGTTTTAAAAACACGATCAACTAGCTTGATTTAATAAGGAGACTTAAGATACTTCTCCTAAGTATCTGGAATATTTACATACATATCTAGAGTATTTACAAGAATTAACTACGTGTTTAACTACAATGGAAATCTCAATACATTATCCAGAGTAGAAATCATACAGCCTCCATACTCTAGCTATAATGAAAACGAAAAAGCTAGAAATAAACAATAAATCATAGCCTTCTCCTTCCCCTCCATGCTCACCTTCCCCCCAAAAACATTACTCTAACCATTTAGATGCTGTGTTTTTCAATGCTCTTTTCAAGATAATGCTTTGGCTAGAAAAGGATAAAAGTATAAAATTATGAACTATTTAGTCATAAAAAAAAATACAAGCCATATTTAGAACTATGGACACAGCCAAAACTGAACTTAGAGGATAATTTGTAGTCTAAAAATATTTATTAAAAGTCAAGAGAGATTCAAAAACAAAAAATGAAACTAGGCATTCAACCAAAAGGACTAGGAAAATGTCAATCATATAAAATAAAGTGAAGGGAAGAATCAAGCAGTGACAGGGCACACTACTCCAAACAGACTGTGCTCCATGGATATGGAGCAAACAGAAGAGGCAGGAAGATTCTTTCCCTTCCCTTCCCCTTCTTCCCTGAAGCAGGTCATAAAACCTAGTCACTTTCTGACCTTCTCCTCTCTTCTCCCCTGAAAACCCTATGTGACAGGTGTCCTGCCCTATACCCAGAGAGAAGAAATGTCACGCAGAGATGCCAAGAAGAGTCTGGATAAACAGATTTTGCTAAGTTACCCCTGGTTTGTAACATGTACCTTTCATCCTCCAGTCATACTTCTGCAAACGTCTGTCACTCTTCACCAAACCTAACCATAAAAATACACAGATTTCCCTGTTGCTTTGGGTCTTCATTTCTGAAGGCTCCCACATCACATACAACCGAAAGAATTGTGTAAGCACTGGGCACAGAGGCTCATGCCTGTAATCCCAGCACTTTGGGAGGTGGAGGCGAGAGGATTGCCTGGGCCCAGGGGTTCGAGACTAGCCTGGGCAACTTGGCGAGACCTCATCTCTACAATAAATCAAAAAATTAACCAGGTGTGCTGGCATGCGCCTGTAGTTCCAGCTACTTGGAAGGCTGAGGTGGAAGGATCACCTGAGTCCAGCCGGTCGAGGCTGTGGTGGCTGTGAGAGTACCACTGCACTCCAGCCTGAACAACAGAGTGAGACTCCAACTCAAAAAAAAAAAAAGAATTGTGTAAGCTTTTCTCTTGTTAATCTGTCTTTTGTTATTAAGTTTCCGGCCATAAACTTTGTGATGAAGGAGGAAAAGACACTACTTGCTTTGCTCTCTCCTACACATAAAAGAGACCAAGCAACTGAAGAAAGGACATTTCACTAAAATGAAAATCCCTTTTTAAAAAATGAAAATACCAATAAAATAAAACTCTGGCAAACTGCATCAAAGAAAAGAAGTGGATAAACAAACTACGTTTACATTAAGAAAGTGGATAAAATTACAGATATGGGGAAGATTTTTAAATGAAAATATAATGTAGAACTTTACAATGATAAATTGAAAGTCTATGTGAAATGAATCATTTTAAGAAAACACAAAGGCTGGTCATAGCGGCTCATGTTTGTAATCCCAGCATTTAGGGAGGCCAAGGGGAGAGGATTGCCTGAGTCCAAGAGTTCAAGATCAATCTGGGCAACATGGCGAGACCTTATCTATTCAATTTTTAAAAAAAGTTATATTGGGCATAAATGGTGCACACCTGTAGTCCCAGCTACTTGGAAGGCTGAAGCGGAAGGATTGCCTGAGCCTAGCAGGTCTGAGGCTGCGGTGGCTGTGTTTTTGCCACTGCACTCCAGCCTGGAAGACAGAGTGAGACTTTGACTCAAAAAAATAAAAAGAAAAGAAAAAGATAACCCAAATGTTTAGAAAGTAATTCACATTTACTTCTTCTCTTCTCCAAAGACAAAACAAACACATATTCATTCATTCAACAAATATTTACTAGCAATGATATGAGGTAAAGATACTATACCTTCTCCCATATAAATTCAATGTATTCTCAACCAAAACCCTAAAGCAATTTTAAAATGGAATTTGTAACTAGTTCTAATGTTCACCTTATAAAGCAAACATTTGAGAAGTTAAAAATTTTTTTTTTTAATTTTCAAGTTGAGGTCTCACTCTGTTGCCTGGGCTGGATTGCAGTGGCAAGATCATGGCTCATGGCAGCCTCAACCTCCTAGGTTCAGGTGATTCTTCTGCCTCAGCCTCCCCGGTAGCTGGGACTACAGCTGTGTACCTCCATGCCCAGCTAGTTTTTGGACTTTTTTGTAGAGACAAGGTCTCACTGTGTTGTCCAGGCTGGTCTCAAACTACTGGGCTCAAGCAATCCTCCTTCCTTGGGTGGCTTCCAAAGTACTGAGATTATAGGTGTGAGCTACCATGCCCGGCGTAAAATTTGTTTTGAAAAATTAAAAGAGACTTGTCTCAATAAATATCAAAACACAGTATAAAAATGTCTGCAGACAATTCTGTAAAGGCATTTCCCTCTCCCACACCCAGCAAAACTTGTTCAGAGTTGTGACAAGCAGAAGTGGGTCTGGAGTAGGGGGTGGGGCTAGAAAGGAAAACAGGAAATGGGGAGGAAAAATTTTGCTTTTCACCTTTGTGTAAGTTTTCTATTGCTGCTGTAACAAACTTGGCAACTTAAGTAACACAAATTTACTTTACAATTCTGGTCAGAAGTCTGAGTTGGGTCTCACTGGGCAAATCTCAAGGTGTCAGCAGCGACTGTTGTTTTTAGAGGTTCGGAGACTCTTGCCTCTTCTGGTGTCTGGAGGCTGCCTACAATCCTTCGTGAGTGGCTCCATTCCTTCAACTGCAAAGCCAATGATACTTGGTCTGCCTCATGTGGCATCACTCCCTCTTCCACACTTCAGAGCCCCCGTAATTACACCCCGTAATTACACCTGGATTTCCAGGCTCATCTCCCCATTTTAAGGTCAGCTGATGAGTGACTGATTCTATCTGCAACCTTAATCTCTGTTGGCTGTGTAATGTAACATATCCACGGCTCCAGGAATTAGGATGTGGACATCTCTGGACAATCATTATTCTACCTAACCTTATATCTTTCTCAACTATTTGTCTCTGTTAACTTATAAGTATGCATTGCTTTTATAATTTAAGATAAAGAGTACTTGATAGCAAGGATTTTTAAAATGTTAAAGCCGGGCGCAGGTGGCTCACATCTGTAATCCCAGCACTTTGAGAGGTGGAGGCAAGAGGATTACCTGAGCTCAGGCGATCAAGACCAGCCTGAGCAACATGGTGAGACCTCATCTCTACAATAAATCAAAAAATCAGTCGGGCATGGTGGCACATGCCTATGGTTCCAGATACTTGGAAGGCTGAGGTGGAAGGATCATCTGAGCCCAGCAGGTCGAGGCTGCAGTGGCCATGAGCGTACCACCGCACTCCAGCCTGGGCGACAGAGTGAGACTCCAACTGAGAAAATAAATAAATAAATAAATAAAAAGTTAAAAAGATTTAAACTTACTTGTATGATATAATGATGAAAAATGTGACATTGCAGGATCTTGGACTATCACAAGAGAACTGGCAATCTGGAGACACAGGCGAAACACAGAATTAGACAAAGGTCCTATTTCAGGACATGGAGGGAAAGAAACGGGCAGTTTACAAGAGAAAACTGGACATTACTGGAAATAAAAGATTTGATATTTATGTCACACTACACACCCAAATAAATCCAACATAGGTCAAAGAGCAAAACTTCAAAAAAAAAATGTCAAGTACTAGAAAAAGATGTAAAATGTAATCTTGGGGGTGATGAAAAGCTTCCTTATATCCTGATCCATAAAGCAAAATTTGATAATATTAAAATGAAGTAAAAATATAAGCAAAAGGTTGAGAAAAAAATATTTGATTAAGTATAACAGAAAGTTAATAGTCATAATCAATAAAGATCTTTTGGTCTGGGCATGGTGGCTCACACCTATAATCCCAGCACTTTGGGAAGCCAAGGGACAAAGATCACTTGAGGCTAGGAGTTCAAGACCAGCCTGGGCAACATAACAAGACCTTCATCTCTACCCCACCCCCCAAAAAAAATTAGCTGGGCATGGTGGCATGTGCCTATAATCCCAACTACTTAGGAGGCTAAGGTGGAAGATGGCCTGAGTCCAGGATTCCAAGGTTACAGTGAGCTATGACGCACCACTGCACTCCTAGTCTGGGCGACAGAGCAAGACCTCGTCTCTAAAATAACATATATATGTATATATTTTGTAATGTCACAAGAAGACAATACTACAGAAAAATTAGCAAAAAACAAACAAAAAACCCCAAAATAAAACAGAATAATTCTCAGAAGAAGAAATACAATCACAGTAAATATGTAAAACTACACTCAAATTCACTAGTAAGGAAAGGCAAAGTATAAGGAAAAAAATAAGGTATTTTTATAGGCACACTCTGTTGGTTAAGAGCTCAAACTGGTGTGTAAACCTCCAGGGTTTGAAGCCTGGCTCTGCTGGTCACATACTGCATGGTCTTGGGTAAGTTAAACTCTGTGCCTCAGTTTCCCAATATGAAAAACAGGAATAATAATACAACTTAGTTCTTTAGTGTAAAAATGAAATGAGTTAATATATGTAAAGTGTTGAATAATACCTGGCTCGGAGTAATCACTCAATAAATGCAGTCCAATATTGTATTATGACACGTGCACAAAGATGGACTCACACATGTGCTGCAATCTCCTACACTTATCACACTTAGAAGTTCACCATGAGATTATTTGCCGCAGCAAAATCTGAATATGACTTACAATGACATAAATAAAAAATAGATAAATAAATTTGTTCCCTTCAAAATATGGAATATCAGTTAGCTATTAAAAACAATAAGAATGACCTTGGCACAATTTAGGAAGATGTCTATAATCAATTAAGAGGAAAAAAAGTAAGTCACAAACTCCTATGGAATAACCAAGTTATATTTTTAAAACATGCTATATGTAATATATACATATAATATACCCATATGTGTACATGTATAATACTTGGCAGAAATGTTATGAAAGGACTCCTTCAAATTTTTAGCAAAGGTAAGCAGGATTGGAGGAGAGGGTTAAGGGAGTGTTTGTCATATAAACTACATTTTTCTTTTCTGTTTATTCTTTTAAAATAAGCATGTATATTTGAAAAATATAACAAATAAAATAGAAAACAAATCATAATCAGAATAAATGCTCAAAAAACAGATACAGAGACAATGGCAAGCAAAAGAAAATTATGAAATCAATGTATCTTGCACTTTTTTCCCCCCAAAAGATAGAATGATTGGCAGAGGAATTAGTCCAGTCATGCCTTCAAGAATGCCATTTAGCTATGGGGTTTTCAAATACTTTGTGGGCTAAAAATGTCAATGTCGTACATCTTTCAAGGACAAAAATTCTAAAGCAAATAGTCTCCATTAATTGTTTCCATTGTACATAATATTTTGTAAGTTTTACATCTCCAGGAAAGTCATGTTTGCAAATTCAAACCATGTACCTTCAATATTACTTAGGTGACATAAACAAATTAAAGTAAGGCCAATCTAAGCCAGTTGTGTTTATCAACCTGATCCCCTCTGAAAACGAGAAATGAAGTCAAATACCCTTTAATACTATTTATTAGTGGAGTAACAGAATACATTTTGACAAGTTGAACAGTTGTAACAGGCAGCTCTTAAAGTCTCTACAGGGCCTGTTTAGAATGAAAACAGGAGTGAGAGACAGCTCTATAACTGGGTTTTAAGAACAGCTCAGCTATCACTATATCCTAACCAAGTACTTTTATCCAGTTAATTTACGGAGTGAATCCCTTAGGGTCTCCAGCCGTCTACCACAGCAGCTCATTAGAGCCCAATAGCCAACTTTTCTCATTGTAGCACTGAAAGCATTTATGCCTAAAATGTAATTAAACTTAAAACAAACAAGATCTTTATTCCCTGACAGTCCCGCTATTTTTAAATTGGCAAAGGCATGAACTTATATAGGATTATTTAGAAAGCACTATACATTTCAGCCACTTATGGCAAGACATTTGCCCAACTGTTCATCCTGCATGCAATTAGAAATCTAAATACTTGGGTAACGGGTTTCTACTGGGAATTAAACTTGCAGATCTCTTACAAACGAGTAATGTGGTAAGACTTGCTGTCCAATGAGGTGTCTTATTGAAATATCCCAGGCCGTTTCACTTGTCACAGCTGTCGTTTCAGCCGCTTGCACTCACAGTGTATAGCTTTCATTACGAAAATAGAAATTTGTGTCCTAAGTGCTGTTACATTACTAATGCTAAATATTTAATTCCCTGGGGTTCCAATTATGGTTGAGCACTGGCAACACTGATTCTACTTTTTAATAACAACTGTAAAAGCAATTTGAGCATTTTTCAATTAATTAAATACATAGTGAACGAGTAACCTCTTGTCATTTTGCCCTCCAGGACCTGAGCTAATTGGTGTAGAATAAAATGTTTTGAAAATTAACTGATATTCTGGTCTGCACTCTGTTATACCATTAAATTACAGTTTGCAAAATGAAGTTTGTCTTCTAATAGTTACACTCAGTATAGTCTGCAGATGTGAGAAAGTACCTGCGTTTTATGTACTTAACGGTGCCTCTAATTAGAGCCCAGTTGAAAGTCAAGTGTAGTTTCTCTAAACACCAGTCAGTATCAATAATATTTTGCATTGTTCGCAGATAAATACCACAGATTTCAACATAGGAAAGTTTCCCAGGTTTCATTATATTTTCACAATTTAGCTTAAACATTTTTGAATGTTTGCTCTTAAGAATTCCTACTGCAAATTATATTCACACATAAAAGTTTGAAAATAAATTATTAGATTTCTTTTTCACAAGAGAAAATTACAAATCAGATGTCTGGGAAAGTCCTTCCTTCTTAGACACTTTGTTGCAGTTTCTAATTTCAACATAGAACAATGTCATAAATAAGCTTTAAACTGGTGTTTCAGCTGAAAAGGATGAATCATAAAAGCAGATGCCATTTTACTCACGTTTTGAAATGGGCCTTTTCCTGAAGTGCAATGAAATCTGATTAAAGAGACCATCTCCTTGTAGAAAAACGTCTCTGACAGGTGTTCTTCCAGTTCGGAGTCATGATGGGCCGTGATCTAAAATCCATGCTCAGAAAGGGAATGCCTTTTCGGCAGCTGTCTGTCTAACAGATATGATCCCCTAAACAGTTTTCACTGAATTAGGAATCTCCACAGAAGCATTATGGCTCCTGGAGTATGACACAGAAAATGAAATTAATCACTCTGGGAGACAGGGGAAAAATAATAGGGAAAACTTAATCATTTTCATAGCCATCTTTAGGGTTTAAAACTCCAATATTTCTAAGATTTTAGTAACAGCTTTGAGAAATGAAGTTTAATTACAGGATTAGCTTGATAGCACCAGTTGGTTAATATAAATAGATCAGCCTAAGTTTCTGATTTATTCCAAAAAAACTTAACTGGATAATGAGAACATTTTAGAATTCTAGGGTTGAGTTGACTTATCTGGAAGCAATCTCCAGTCCACCAGTAAATATACACACCCACATATCAATGAAAAGAAAAACATATACTTGTTTAAGATTTATTTACATATTAATCTATTTGGAATGTAGCATCTTAATAGACTTTAAAAACACTGGGTTAATATATCCTATCATTAACAATTCTTAAAACAATAAGCCATAAAATGTGTAAATGACATGTTAAATCCACTTATACAATTATTTTTGCCAATGACTATTTACTTTTTTTTCTAGCCCAGAGAACAGCTATATTTTAAAATCTAAAAGTAAAAATAAAGGAAACATGTGCTTTGGCTACAAGTAGTACAGACATTTTTGTATTAAGAAACTGATCAGAATGTATTCCAAAACACATATGTACCTAGTTTTGGAAAATAATAATTTCATTAACTGACTACTAATATGTGGTCAAAGCACAACTAAACAAAACAATATTTAGTTCCCTAAAAACATTGGACAGTTATCTACAGTAATAATTAAAGCCACTATATTTAGTATCAAGGTCCCCAATTATTGTACCCAGCAGACCAGTTGGAGTTGGTCGTCAAATCCCAAATGGACAGTCCCACTCCCATCTGGCAGCAACAGAATGACGGCTAGCTGAGGATAAGACATCGGCCCCTCAGGATCACATGTCCATCAAGTTCCCCTCCTCTCTCTCTCTCTGGATGATCTGACACTCTTTGTACACAGAGGGGTTGGCAGCCCCAATTCACACAGTCAGAATGACATCCTATCTATTACTCACTAACACGAGTACTTAGGACCAGTAGGAAAAACCCCACTGGCCTTGGAAGCAGAAGAGCTGATATCAAGCCTATGGGTGTTAACGGAGGTGTGACCTTAGATGAGTCACTTGACACCTACGCTGACACACTCACATGAGATCTCCTGGTTCTGACATGGAGGACAATATAATCCCGCGTTGTTCTCAAGATCTAATGAGCAAGATGACGAAGACCCTGGAGAAGCTGTAAGGCAGTGTGGAAATGTAAGATGCCCAAGGCTTCCAGTCTAACGTTCACCTGCCAGTACCTTCAGCAAAGCGTTTTTCATTATTACTGTGCAAAGTACCTAAGGAGGGGAAAAAAGTATATAATGCATCCATAATAATGTGTATAACAAAAAAAAAGTTAGAATCATTATAGACTCTGCAGGATTTTGTTTGTTTTTGTTTATCAGTCAGGGTCTCACTCTGTCGCCCAGGCTGGAGTAGCACAATCATGGCTCACTGCAGTCTTGAGCTCCTGGGCTCAGGCGATCCTCCTGCCTCAGCCTCCCAAGTAGCTGAGACTAGAGGCACACACCACCATGCCCAGCTAGCTTTTTGATATTTTGTAGAGACGAGGTCTTGCTATGTTGCTCAGGCTGGTCTCGAACTCCTGGATCCAAGCAATCCTCCTGCCTCAGCCTGCCAAAGTGCTGGGATTACAGGCTTGAGCCACTGTGCCTGGGGCCGACTCTGCAGTTTTGACTAGAGATGGATTTTTAGAATTAAGCCTTTAGTGTTAGTCTCAGTAAGCCAAAAGAACATATGATTAGAGTATATTTTTTAAAAAAGAAAAAGCAAGAGGATAAAGAGAAGGTAATTAGCAGGATATTAACACATATAGGCATTGTTTAACTTAAAACTATAAACTTAAAATGAGGCCTGTTTTAATTTTCTTTTCTAAGGTGTGTGCAAATACTTCCCTTAGTTGCCAGACTCAAAGCCCAATAGCTCCCCTATTCTAGCTAGAATCAGTCGGAACTCTGCGAAGTTGAGAAGGATGTTGCAGGGAGGAGTTAGAGCAGATCTCCCTCATCTTTTCACCTAAATTGGCTAAAACACAGAGAAGCTAGACCAGAGTTGCTGGCAAGTGAATACACAACTGTGGTATCTGACCCATTAGTGGGAAGCCCTTTCTCACACTGGTTGGGTTCTAAGGAGCTCAGCTCCCGGTCTCCAAGTCTAGGAAAAGTGAAAGCAGCACTTGGGAGGGCAGAGGGAAGCCTACAGGTGGGGCCCTAGAGAAATACAACTGACAGCAATACAAGAAACAGAAATGCTTTAAGAAATGCCGGGGAGAACTAAAACAGAAAACAACACAAAACGCCTGAATTCTTTAATGAGAACTAAGACATATTGTCCAAGTCTTACTGATGACCACGAGTTATTAAAGTTAAATGAGACCTGATATATTGTTTTCAAGAGAAGAGGAAAAGGTATAATCCATTTTAGAAAGAATTCCAGTACAAACGGTTAATGTTAATTCTTAAAACTTGGCTATCTTGAATAACCCATTCCCCGAGGCTTCCAGATTATCATGGTCTTACTGTAGTTGGATAGTTTTATGGTTAATGTACTGTGGTATAAATAAATATAGCTTAGCCTAAGCGCCTCCACCGAAAATATGCATGCCATAAAATGGCAAATAAAATAGGTCAATAACCAAACCCATAGTAAATAATTCAAGCATAAAAGTACATAACATTAGGATGAACTAAGATAAACTGATCCTTTTCAAAATTGACAAGAAATTTATTCAAAATGGACTTTAAAAATGAAAAACTAAATGTCTGCAGATAAATGGTTTGAAAAGAGATCTACAATTGTTAACTTATATGTACTGCACTCATGTGAGAAGAGGTTGTAGAAAAACCCCTAGATGATGCGTCTGAGTGATGATCAAGTGACATCCTACACCATTTGTACTCGAATTTACACATAATGACATAGTAGGTGCTCAATAAATTGTTGAACTGAAAGATAATTTACAAGTTGCTTGGATGTGAGATCAAAGAGATGAGAGATATCAGGAATCTCATCAACTTTTCTTGGGGGTGTTTGGAGATCTAAAACATAAGGAAAATGAAAGAGAAGAATTCAAAGTTTTAAAGGGAACCAACACACTGAAGGGCACAATGCACACATTGACTTTTGACTGCATGTAGGGCCAAAGCTGCTTGGTGAACTATGTCTTATTCTGGTTAGCTTTCAGAATAGGAGACAGTGGCTAATCTGAAGACACTCAAAATACCACCAGGAGATGACAAGGACAAAGTCAGAGTCCCAGCCTCACAGCTCCCCTGGCACTAGCTTTCCTACTAGGGGTCCCGCTCAGTCAGGCCAACAGAGGATGTCCTGATTTGTGGCTCTGAGGAAACAGGGTAGCAGGTGACTGCATGGACCTCCTTGGGGACAGCGGAAAGTAACAAAAGGCTCTATGTATTGTTGGCAAACTTCCTTTACCTCCTTCTCTGGTGCTAGTTATGTCAGAGTTTTAGTGAAGCCGTTGTTTTAGATTTCAATTTACATGGCTATTTGGTTTGGGTATTTTATAGAGTTTATCACCTTAGAAGCAGGCATGCTTGCTTTTAATGCCTACTGGCTTTATTTATGCATCACTACACTGTCTACTGTCTACTATTCTATTAACTCAGAAGATATTAGTAAGCTTTACATTTTTCCCATAGGTTATGAATCACAGACAGTATGACCATACCATGGACATGGGTATTCTCTAAGTCCTCAACCTTACCTAGTTTATGAGCAGCTAAACTATATTCTCCAGATCCCAAACTCATGCCACCCATGAAAACACAGGCAGGGCACTACTGACATTGCAAAATTGCTTTATGGCAAGGTTTTAGTGCCCAGATGGTTTCATAGTAAGAGTCTCACATGGTCTCTTAAAGACCTGTGTTAAGGATTTTACAAATACTTCCACGGTCCACAGTATGTGTAATGTATTGTCCACTCTACTGATAAAGGGCATTTCAGGTCTCTGCAAACTGATTGGCAAGTGGGGGCAGATTACGGTTTATGATGGGAGGGTTGAGGGAAGGTCTGGGGATTTAGAAACTCCGAAGGCAGCTTAGCGAGGTCTCTGAAAGGCTGTTGAGAGGGCAGAAAGGGGATAGTCTCTTTCCTTTCAAACACAAGCTGGCAAATTCAATCAGGCCTGTAGCCTGTTTTGTAAATGTTATTGGAAGATTTTATAGATGTGTCACTGGAGCACAGTCACAGCTACTCTTCTATGGCTACTTCTGCATTGCAATGACAAAATGATAGAGAGCATCTGGGCCATAAAGCCCCAAATATTCACTGGTTTTTTTTTGTTTTTTGTTTTTTTTGAGTTGGAGTCTCACTCTGTCACCCAGGCTGGAGTTCAGTGGCATACCCACAACCACCACAGCCTCTACCTACTGGGCTCAGGTGATCCTTCTACTTCACCCTTCCAAGTAGCTGGAACCACAGGCACGCACCATCACGACTGGCTAATTTTTTGATTTATTGTAGAGACGAGGTCTTACCATGTTGCTCATGTTGGTCTCGAACCCCTGAGCTCAGGCAATCCTCTTGCCTCTGCCTCCCTAGGTGCTGGATTACAGGCAAGAGCCACTGTGCCTGGCCTATCTGGCTCTTTACGGAAAGAAGTTGGCCAGCCTTTGCTCTAGAGTAGTCTCTCTGAGAAGGATGGAATCCCAGCAACGCTGCCTCCATCCTGGAAAGCTGCTTCCCCCAACCCCAATCCTAAATAGCCCCTACCTTGTCTGTCTCTCTGCCCCATTGCCCCAGCCCTGAGGTGTCCAGATGCCGGTTTCTGGGTTATTTGTTAATTACCCCTGCCTAAAGGCCTAAAACAAATCCTCCTCTCCAGCTGTGAAACACCCAATAAAGACACAGAACCAAGATGTCATCAGAGGTGTGGCTGAATTTGTAAGTTCTCTTTCCAGCTCCACACTGCTCAGAGACAGGGCCGGAGAAGGAGGATATCCTCTCTCCTTTAGAACAGGGGTCAGTTAACTAAATCCCACCTGCCGCCTGTTTTTGTAAATGGTATGGCAACTCTCATACAAGTGTCATTGGATCACCGTCACACCCACTTGTCTATGGCTGCCTCTGCTCGTGATGACAAAGCAGCAGTTGTGACAGAGATAGCTCATCAATGATTGAACACCGGGGCCCAGCTGTGCTTTTGGCCTCAAGTGGAAAGACTCACAGCAAAAGATGTCAAAGGATGGGTGGCATTCCACCAGAAAAGGATGAGAAGAGGAAGTCCCCTCCAAATGGAAGATGCAGCAGAGGCACAGGCGTCTACTCATGGGGCGGTCTACTCCAAGAACACCTGGGAGAAAAGGGTGTGAAGGCTGGAGGGAGTGAAACGAAGTGGGACAAGCCCACGGTCAGGTGGTGAGAGACCTTGTGAATCGTCCCGAGAAGCATTAGGCAGAAGAATGTGATCAGGTCTCATTTTAGGAAGATCACTGTAACTGTAGCAAGGTAGAGGGGGTTGAGGGAGCCATCCCCTAGGTTGTTGAACTCTCCCCACCATGCCCACTCTGAAAACCCCTCATCATCCTTCCTGTGCCCCCCAGGCAGTCTGGACTTTTCCCAGGGCTCTGATGGCAACTTCTAGATAACAGCAAAAATGGGATAGTTCCCAACCCAAATGGAGTTTGGTCACCTTCTAGACTGCCTCCCAGTCCCATGCTGCTCCTTTTGTCTATAGTGAAGGACCAATTATTTGTTCTTGCTGTTACTGTTTTGTGTCTAATTTGTAGTCTGCTGTAGAAAAGCATTTTTATAAAATACAAAACTGCACACTCAGATACTGTGGCAATGTCAAATTCTAAATAAGCCTCTAATTGCTTTCTCTCTTTTCTGCATATTTCTTGTCACAGGATGACAAAAAATGTTTGTGGACTTCCAGTTGCCAGAGTGGCATGCAAAGGGCCTGGAAGTCATTACTCCATCCTAATAGGTAAAAGACTGAACAAACTGAAAATCAACAACTTTTCTTAGATATGTAAGAGTGAAGTCACAGGACAAACTGCTGCCCCCAAAACTGGAGAGACAGACAGGTAGATATAGAAAACAACTCTTCAGGGCAGAAACCTCTGTGGGAACCAGCGCCAGGGTAGGAAAACCTGAATTGTAACTGACCCATTGCTGGAGACTCAGTGTGTACAAATGTGAAAGTTAAAAACTCCAGGAGAACCCAATCATGTTGGGGGTTCCACATTTTTTGAGGCTTACCTCCTGGACCTCTATCAGATTATCACAGTGAATATTGGTGAAAAATTCCCTTGTACTTCTGGGAGGACGGGTGGAAGTAATCATTTGAAATATGCCAGAGCGTATTTCTGCTCCAATTCTGTTTCTCTTAACAAAATCTAGCCTCAGGAAAAACTATATAATCAGAGCCTAATTTTATGGGGCTTTATCAGAGCCCAACTGATTTAGGAGAAGCGAAATACCCAATTCTAGCTCCCTCTAGATTTCCATGTAGGAGGAGGGAAACACCCCACTCCAGCCCACTTAGCCATTCTGTCCCACCTAAGGGGAAGAAAATGAGAAAAATGTATGGATTTCACAGTCTAGAGTCACAGATTCACCAAAGACTGAGACCTAATAATAGGACTATAGGACACTTCCTGTCTCCATATACCTCCGTCACATTACTTCAGGCCTATTTATAGCAGCTCCTTTTACACAGTACATCATGTCTGGCTATGAAGAAAAAAATTACAAGAAATCCTAAAGAACAAAAAATACAATTCTAAGAGACAGAACTAGCATCAGAACCAGACTCATATATGGTCAGGATGTTGGAATTATCAGATTGGGAATTTAAAATGACTGTGATTGCTACAGTTTGAATGTTTTTGTTCTCTCTAAAACTCTTGTGTTGGAAACTTAATCTCCAATGCAACCATTTTGAAAGGTGGATCTAAGGGAGGTGTTTAGGTTGTGAGACACCATCCTCATGAATGAATTAATGCCATTATCAAAAGGGCCTGCAGGAATGGGTTCTCTCTTTTTCACTCTTCTGCTATGTGAGTACACAGCAGTTGTCCCTGCTTGCCTTTCTGTCTTCCACCATGTGAGGACAGCAAGAAGGCCTTCACCAGACAGATGCCAATACTTTGATCTTGGACTCCCCAGTTTCCATAACTGTGAGAAATAAATTTCTGTTATTTATAAGTTACCCAGTCTGCTGTATTCTGTCACAGAAGCACAAATGAAATAAGATAACAGTTAAGACAAAAAAGAGAGCATGAGATGACAAATGAAAAATATAAGCCAAGATATGGAAATTCTCTAAAAGAATAAAAAAGAAATGCTAGAGATTAAAAACACTGTAACAAAAATGAAAACTGCTTTTGAAGGGCTTATTAGTAGACTGAGGAAAAAAACTGAAGATATCCCAACAGAAATTGCCAAAACTGTAATACTGAAAAGCGGTAGAACAGCTGCAAAGGTGTAACCATGCATAATGATAATACTAGAAGGCAAAGAAACCAAAAAAAGAACACAACAAAATATTTGAAGCCATAATAACAGAATTTCCTTAAATTAATGTCAGACACCAAATCACAGATCCAAGAAGCTCCAAAAACAAAAAGCAGGACTGATGCCAAAAAACTATACTTAAGTATATCATATTCAAACTACATAAAATCAAAGGTAAAGAAAAAAATCATGAAAGAAGTCAGAGGAAAATAACACCTTACCTATAGAGGAGTTAAGATAAGAATTCCAACTAGCTTCTTCTCAGAAAGCATGCAAGCAAGCAAAGTAAAATGAAACATTTAAAGCTCTCAGAAAACAACAAAACCCTAGAATTCTATACCCTGCAAAATTATCCTTTGAAAATGAAAAAGAAATAAAAACTTTCTCAAAGATTGCTGAAATATGCTGCAAATAGACTTGTTTTGCAGGAAATGTTAAGAAAATTTAGAGAGAAAGATAATTATATATGTCAGAATATAACATGAGAGGACAAATGAAAAATATAATCTGAGCTATGGAAACTCTATAAAAGAATAAAAAAGAAATGTTAGAGAGTAGAAACACTGTAACAAAAATGAAAACTGCTGTTGATGGGCTTATTAGTAGACTGAGGAAATTAAATATAAAGAAAATCTATATGAATCTATATTTTTTAAAAAATCAGAGAAGCCGGGTTTGGTGGCTCAGCCTGTAATCCCGCACTTTGGGAGGCTGAGGTGAGTGGATTGCCTGAGCCCGCGGGTTCGAGACCCGCCTGGGCAACTTGGCGAGACCTTATCTCTACAATAAATCAAAAATTAGCCAAGTGTGGTAGCACGCGCCTGTAATTCCAGCTACTTGGAAGGCTGAGGCGTTAGGATTGCCAGAGCCCAGCAGGTCAAAGTTGTGGTGGCCGGGAGCGGCCACTGCACTCCAGTCTGGGCAACAGAGTGAGACTCCAGCTCAAAAAAAAAAAAAAAAAAAAAAAAAAAAATCAGAGAAGAAATAAATGAAGGAAAAATAAAAAATATTTTTATTTTATTATGCATTTATTTTTATTTTTCTTAAAAAGTTTTTCTTGTACTTAAATAATGATAGTGGTTTATTCCAAATAATACTATCAATAATCGTATTTGAGAATGCATGCATATATGTGCTTATGTATGCATATGTATAATTAATGACAGTTATGATACAAGAGAAAGAAAGGAGGAATTGAGATTATTTTATTATTAAAAGGTAATCATATTACCTGTGAATCAGTGTAATGCTATTGGAAAGAAGACCTGGATTGGTTGTAAGTGCATATTGTAAACTCTAGGGCAACCACTAAAAAAAGTAAAACAAGAAGTATAATGATACTTTCTTTAAGAAAAAGGAGAGACAATGGAATTATATAAAATGCCTGATTAAAACCAAAAAAGACAGAAAAAGGGTGAAAGGCAAAAATAAAAACAGAACAAGAGTGACAAATAGAAAACAGTAACAAATATGGTACATATTAATCCAGCTATAGCAATATTCACTCTAAACATCAATGATTTAAATGTACCAATTAAAATGGAGAGATTTTGAGAGTGACTCAAGAAACAAGACCCAACTATATATTATTTACAAGAAGCACATTTCAAATATAAATATACATGCAGATTAAAAGTAAATGGATGAAAAAAGACATGCCATGCTAACATTAGTCAAAAGAAAGGGAAGTAGCTATATTAATTTCAGATAAAGTAGATTTCAGAGTGAGAAAATGTAATGGGGATAAAGAGGAGCATTACATATTGGAAAAGGAGACAATTCTTCAAGAAGACATAACAATTCTTAATGTGTATGTTCCTAGCAACAGAGTGTCAAAAACACATGAGGCAAAAACTGATAGAACTACAGGGACAAATAATAGATAAATCCAGCAGAAATGGACAGATCTCGCAGGCAAAAAATCAGTAAGAACAAAGTTGAATTCAACATCATCATCAATCAACTTGATATAACTGACATCTATAGACTACTTCATCCAAAAACAGCAAAATATAGATTCTTCAAACACTCACAAGGAACATTCATCAAGATGAAACACATTCTGGGCCATAAAACATACCTTAACAAATTTAAAAGAATACAAATCATACAATATCTGCTCCCAAAGCACAATGCAATAAAACAAAATCATTAACAGAAAGATAGCTGGAAAAATCTCAAAAATAACTAAACAATAAACAACACACTTCTAGATAACACATGGGTCAAAGAAAAAAATCTCAAGATAAATTTTAAAATATTTTGAATTAAATGAAAACACAACTTACAAAAATGTATGGGATACAGAAAAAAAATCAGTGCTTAAAGGAAAAATTATAGCATTAAAAAAGAAAGAGCTAAAATAAATAATCTAAATTTCTACTTAGGAAAGCATATTAAATCCAAAGTAAGAAGAAAAGAAATAACAAAAATGTAAAAATAATGAAAATTATAGCAAGGTAGCAGGATATACAGTTAATATATGAAGATCAATCACTTTCCTATACACCAACAATAAACAAATACAATTTGAAATTAAAACACGATACCATTTACATTAGTACCCTCAAAAATAAAAAACTTAGTCATAATCTAACAAAATCTACTTGAAGGAAACTATAAAACTGATGAAAAAAATCAAGGAACTAAATAAATGGAGAAGTATTTTATGTTCATGGATAGAAAAAGTAAATATTGTCAAGATGTCTATTCCTCCCAACTTAATCTAGAAATTCATCACAATCTCAATCAAAATTCCAGCAAGTTATTTTGCGGATACTGACAAACTGATTTTAAAGTTTATATGAAGAAGGAAAAGACCCAGAATAGACAACACATTAAAGGAGAACTAAGTTGGGAGACTGACACGACTGATTTCAAGACTTCCTCTAAAGAGAGTGTAGTATTGATGAAAGAGTAGACAAATAGATCAATGGAACAGAGTAGAAAGCCTAGAAAGAGACTCACAGAAATATAGTCAACTGATCTTTGACAAAGCAAAGGCAATACAATGGAGAAAAGATAGTCTTTTCAACAAATGATGCTAGAACAATTGGACATTCACATGCAAAAAGACAAAACAACAACAAAAAAACCTGCATCTGGACATAGGTCTACAACCTTGACAAAGCTGACTCAAAATGGATCATAAATCTAAATGTAAAATTCAAAACTGTAGAACTCCTAGAAGATAACATAGGAGAGCCAGGCTCGGTGGCTCAGCCTGTAATCCCGGCCCTCAGGAGGCTGAGGTGAGTGGATTGCCTGAGCCCGCGGGTTTGAGACCTGCCTGGGAAACTTGGCAAGACCTCATCTCTACAATAAATCAAAAATCAGCTGGGCGTGGTAGTGCGCGCCTGTAGTTCCAGCTACTTGGAAGGCTGAGGCGCAAGGATCGCCGGAGCCCAGCAGGTCGAGGTTGCGGTGGCCAGGAGCGGCCACTGCACTCTCCAGTCCGGGCAAGTGAGACTCCAACTCAAAAAAAAAAAAAGATAACACAGGAGAAAATCTAGATGACCTTTGGTTTGGTGAGAACTTTTTACATACAGAACCAAAGGCATAATCCATGAAAGAAAGAATTTACAAGCTGTACTTCATTAAAATTAAAAATTTCTGCTCTGAAAAAGACATTGACAAGAAAATGAAAAGACAAGCCACGAGCTGAAAGAAAATACTAGAAAAAGAGAGATCTGATAAAGGACTGTTATCCAAAGTAGACAAAGAACTCTTAAAACTCAACAGTAAGAAAACAAGCAACATGATTTAAAAAATGGTCCAATACCTTAACAGACGTCTCTTCAAAGAGGATACACAGATGGAGAATAAGCCCATACATCTATAGTCGATTGACTCTCAACATGGGTGCCAGGAATACACATGGGGAAAGGAAAGAGTTTCCATTAAATGGTATTGGGAAAACTGGATATCCACATGCAAAAGAAGGAAATTGGGCTATTATCTTACACTACAAGCAAAAACGAACTCAAACGGGTTAAAGACTTAACTATAAAGTCCCAAACTGTAAAACTTCTAGGAAAAAAATAAGGAAAAAGTTTTATGACACCAGTCTTGCCAATAATGTCATGGATATGACACCAGAAGCACAGGCAACAAAAGCAAAAATGAGCAGGGAGAACTATATCAAGTGAGAAGCTTTTACCCCGCAAAGGAACATTCCACAGGGTGAAGGCAACCTAAGGAATGGGAGAGAATACTTGCAAACCATATGTCAGCTAAGAGATTAATTTCAGAAATAATAAAAAAGAAACTCCTGCAACTCAAAAGCAAAAAAAAAAAAAACACCAAAAACTCCCCCCCAAAAAACCCTAATAACCTGGTTAAAAACGAGCTAGACTGCAATAGACATTTATCCAAAGAAGACAACAGATGGCCAACATGGATATGAAAACATGCTCAACATCACTAATCATCAGAGCACCTCAAGTCAAAACCACAATGAAATATCACCTCACATCTGTTAGGATGGCTACTATTTAAAACAAAAAAAAGCATGTTGGTAAGAATGTGGAG
>CAUYQG010095149.1:0-12503 GCA_963574415.1 Tarsius wallacei
TACACAATTGAATACTACGCAGCCATAAAAAAGAACGAAATCATGAATTTCGCAGCAACCTGGATGGAACTAGAGTCTAGAATACTGAGTGTCCTCTCACTGAAACAAAAAACTGAGTATCACATGTTCTCACTCATATAATAGACCTTGATCACCCAACGTATTACCACAAGAAAATAACTGACAGTGGTGGGAAACGATGGGGGGGGGGTGGGAGGGATAGGGGAAGGGATTAATGGCAGTAAATACCTGTCTGGGGATGGGGGGACACTTCTTATCAACAAGGGTGCCTGAACGAGACATATTTGTGCACCTAACCCTTAATTGTACCCCTCAATATCACAATAAAAAAATATTGTATATATATATTTTTAAAAAAAAGGAATATAAAGCCTCTAAGGTCACTTCCAAATCTAATGATTCTATGCTGGGCAGGGGGGATTACTTATTTACCTCTCCTACTTCATGACCTATTTGTCATGGTAGCACCAAAGTTATTTTAAAGGAAGAGCAAACTATAGAAGGGAATCAAGTCTTTTAGATTATTTAGAATCCTCCTGTAGTGCAAAATAGGAATTAGCCCAGATATTATGAACCCACCCAGATATATAGTTGTCTGGAGAAACCACAGAATTTAATCAGAGATGACACCAAGAAACCCCACCTCTCCTTAGCAAGTCTTCCAAGTTCATTCATGATGAGGTAGTGAGGTGTGGCACACAAAAACAGAATGGGTCTTGAAGCCAGATAGTCTTGGTTCGATTAAGCCACTTATCATATCTAGAGAAAGTGGTTCAAATAAGCCACTTATTGTATCTAGCTTTTCTCAGGCAACAACTTACTATAAAAACATAGAATGTCTATTTAGTCTGCTATACAACATTAAATTTCCCTTTCCTCATTCCCACTGAGAGGGAACTCCAGGGCCCTAATGTTTTCAAGATGTACCAGACAAGAGCTCTCCCAGGACCATGCATGAATTTCATGCCCCAAGGCCTAGCTTATTTGGTTCAGCATGAGGACGGAATTTCCTCACTGCACTCATGATACTGGGGTCCAGCTGCTAAGGCCAGTGAATGGATGTTAGAGTCATCGAACCCTGTGCATGTTTCTGGCTGCCCAGTCCCTACCTTCCTTCCAATAGCATGCACACACAGGTATGTAAGCACCTGGGCACACCTACATTCACACACACACACACCACAACTCTTCATTCTGAAAGCAATTTTATTATTATGCAGTTTTTCAGGAAAGCTCCTGGGATGTTGTGGCCAAGATTTAAACACCACAGAAAATTTAGAGTTCATCAGCCAGCCCACCAGTCCCTTCTCTTTTTGGGGTGTGAGGACAGGCAGAGAACACACTGTGTACATAATAAGAAAAGCAGCAACTGGTGGGGTGAGGGAGAGGAGAGGGAGGGGGTGGCACAAGTGGAATTCAAACCTGACAGGCCTTCTCAGGTCTAGATTTAAGTATTTTGCCTTCTCTATATTCTCCTTCCAGTGCCACAGAGGGCAGAGACTATAGGGCTGACAAATTGAGATAACTGTCAAGTGTTCCAAGAGGCTAGGCATTTGAAGAATGGTGTCAGACCAGTCAGACTGCAGGCTGAAGGCTGATGCCTCATCCAAGACTGACTCCACTGAGCCCTGGACACCATTTTGGGGCACACAGGCCCTATACACATAACACAGGAATGACAGAAATCTGAACCCTGCAGTACACAGACAGTTCTTTCCTTTCAGTGAAGGACATTGGCCACTTATTACCTTAATATTCACGTGATCAAGGGCAAAAGTAATGGGATCCTGTCCTTACAGTCCAGGACCACAAATTGTTCCTCTAATTATGTTGAGCGGCCAAGGAAGAAGATGCTGTCCTCCTCAGTGATCCAACAGCTAAAACTCCTGGATAATTCTTCAGTTTCCTATTCTGTGAGACCTAATCAGATGTCCTGTGAGGTGAGGTGTTTAATCCCTTGAACACTGTTTATGGCAGAGCACCTTTCCCTGGAAGCAGGAGAAAGTACAGGCAAATGAGGCACAGAAAGTTATCAATCAAAATGATACTGAACTTCAAATTACTAGATTTATTGGAACCATCCTCAGTTATCTTTTACGGGACCACAAAAGATCAGGACCCTGCATAATCTGAACAAATATTAGGTCAACAAACCAACTGTGGGGCTTCTCAGATGTAGACGTTCAGGCCTAAGGCAGTAGCAGAAAGCAGACTTACTAATCTCTGCAGCTCTAACCTGTCCTCAAAGCCACCTCTGTTTTTGCAGGCACTTTCCGTGGACAGTTGGAGTGAAGACCTGTCAATGGGAAGACTGTTCCATTGCAACTGATAGTTCTGATGTTGAAGGTGAGGAAAGTTTTGAGAGGAGTGGTCCAAAAAGTGAAAACTATGTCTACAGGTTACCTGAGAAGCATAGAAGGAGTAGGACATGAATCATCAGAAAGTAGATGGCTCCTAGCAGTGACACTCGGGTCCAGGAAAGGCAGAGTGAATGCAGAACCCACGTCCATCCAGAACACTCCGGGTCTGCAAGAAAAATCTGAAAGTCAGAGAGTTTTCACCCTATAGGGGTGTGTCCCTCTCCTTCCCCATTCATCCTGCATTTAAGCAAAGCTGATCAAACCACTGCAGAAAAGGGCTATCCTGAGAAGAAAGTCCCCTCAGGGTTGAAGACTCGGCAAATTCTACTAGGTTTCTTCCAATCTTCCATACCCTTCCAGGCTTAGACCCATCAGCTGCTGAGTGACTGGACTGCCACATGCTCTGTCTTGGCTCCCCCATAGCCAGCCCTGTCTGAGAGTAGAGCCATCTCTCTTTATCCTCTTCCTTCTTACCCTTTGACAACTTGTTACTTGTGATATCTATTATCACTGCCTGCTCCAGAGTTCCACAGGAGCTGATGATAGGGGTTTGGGCAGGGTCCCATTCACTGTGTTCCAACCTGTGTTGAGGAAAAATAGAGGCATGGTATTGGTTCACAGCAAGAAAGACTATCAGGTGAAGTCTTCCCAGTCTTCTTGCCACATGATGCAGCACAGGGGACTTGAAGCAAAGGCTGCTCCCACACCACAGTCCCTGCCCCATGCAAGGCATGGACCAGCAGACAGGTTTTTTTTGAGCAGCAGTAAGAGATGACAGTAACTACCAGGAGTTGGCTGCCTTCTGTGTATGGGGCTGGGTTGAGTTCTTTACATACCATCAATCCTCAAGTTTTGAGGTTGCTGTGGTAAGGCTTAAAAGAGGGCAAATAACTTGCCCATGGTGACACAGCCCATAAGTGGCAGGGCCGGAATTTCATACCCAGCTTTGTCTTTAAGCCTCATGCTCTGTTATTCCTACTACGTCACACCTGACCTGAAGAAATTTACTAAATGTTTTTCATTTATTAGACGTTAATAGGCAAATAAGATTCAAGAAAGATTTGAAATGGCAGCCTATACTACTTTCTGCCTTTTTTTTTTTCTGATTTGTTTCTTTAATACTAGAACTTCTCCATTTAATGAGGAAGTTGCCAAACTGACTCAGTGGTTCTGTCAAACTGTAACAAAGGAGCTGCAGGTAACATCTGACCAAACATTTACCTCTATATAGGGATACATCTTCTAATCAGGGTCAGGAGGATAAAATGCTTTCCTCTACTCCTTGAGTTTCCTCCTTGTGAAGGGCTGTCCATTATCCTAATACTCCTGGCCTCTCTTTGCAGTCATACTCTTTTCTCCCAGAGAGGCACCTTCATCGGATTTATGAGTCTGGAAAGAGAAGCTGAGCATGAACAGCCTAGTTCCTGCCTGCCTGCTTCCCTTTTGGGAGCCAGGGCTGATTGTAGAGTCCACCTTCTGTCTGTTCTTCCATAGGATAAGCTTTTCAGAGGCAATCTGTAATGGCATGGTCTGTTACTATGGAGGTGAGTCTGTCAACTTCTGTAGGTCAGGCTGAGGAAGGATGAGCTGTCTGTAGGTGTAGGTGAGGCAAGTAGGACTGGCTGCTTTTAAACTGTAAAGCCACTGAACTCCACCTACACTACAGAGTACATGTGCAGTTCTAACATTAAAATAGCAAGCAGCACTTAATCAGTACCCACATTTCCATTCTGTAACAGGGCCAAAGAAAGAATTGTGGCAGGGCTATTGGATGAATGTGGCTTGTCCAGAGGCTTAAGAGTTACCTGCACAATACAGTCTCAGTTGGCTTCAGACAGGCTAATTACACATGAGGGAGATTAATCTCTCCAGGAGCCAGATTTCACAGGTCTAAACAACGTGAGAGCGAGTGAAAGAGAAACAGCCATGGGTGCACAGACCTAAAAACACTCAGCAGAGAGGGCAAGACCTGGCCCAAGGCTGTGTTGTGTTCCTACAAAGAACCACCCTTAAAGTTGCACACCAAGGCCCAAATGGGTGACGAAAGAAGTTGTGAATATGCTGGATGGGAAAGGTTTTGTAAAAAATACCTGCTCAGCAGAGCTGCCACCTCCACCCCCTAAACTTTGCAGGAAGGCATGCATATCATAAATGCCACTCTCTGAGGGAAAAGACATACACAGGCAGTTTTCTGCACTAAATATAATACAAGTGCCTGCTTTTAATGGTTCTTTCCATGTAAAGGGACTTCTAGCAGCAAAATACTTGTAGCCACTCTCTACCCTCTCATGCGTAGTGATTCTCTTGACTGCTGAACTGGGAATTGGGAATAGGGATGTGTAGCTTTGTCTTTCCAGATCACACTTGGAGCAAACTGCCCCCAAGAAACACAACTCACTCTGTGACTCCCATGCTCTAGTTTGGCAGGAGAAGGAACTTCTGTGAGAAAGGCCTACTCTGCTCCAGCAATGCCTGTGTCTGGCAGGGGCAGTTCAGGGTTAGGAAGTACATTTGCAAGCAAATCAAAAGCTACTTTTTTTTAAGAGACGGTCTCACGCTGTCACCCAGGCTGGAGTACAGTGGCACGATCATAATTTACTGTGGCCTCAAACGCCTGAGCTCAAGTAATCTTCCTGCCTCGTCTCCCAGGTAGCTAGGACCATAGGTATGTGCCATCATGCCCAGCTAATTTTTAAATATTTGTAGAGACAGGGTCTCGCTATCTTGCCCTGGCTGGTCTCAAACTCCTGGCCTCATGTGATCCTCCCACTTTAGCCTTTCAAAGTGCTAGGATTATAGGTGGGAGCCACTGCATCTGGCCAAGAACTACATTCTTGTAATCAGTTTTATAAAGTGTCTTTTAACCTCTTAAACATTTTAATCTTAAAAAAAAGATTTTAATAGATTCAGGTCTCAGCTAGGGGATGGGTTGCCATTTATTGCCCTCTAAAGAAACAAACATCTCATATAGTTATTGTCAGGATGAAATAAGATATTCTTAGTAGCTTATTCCATATAATATGAAATAAGCTGTCAATCAATGGTAGATATTATTACCATCCCTTAGAATAACTATTTTGGAATGTCCTGGTTCTTCTAGTCTCCAAAAGTACAGTGTTCTCTTGGGTGACCACAGCAACCATCTCAAGACAAGAAAAGATCTTAATCATTCCTAAGTCTGGCCACTGAAATGTACACAAGTATAATCAGAAAGGATGAGAAGGGAATAGGGGCAATCTGCCTGAGCCTTACCACCTGATCTGCTCCTTGGCTTCAGTGAGGGCATTCTCGGCTGCCACTCTTTGGTATAGTTCTTCTTCCAGCAGTTTCCTTATTTCATTCAATTCCTGTTTAGTGTTGCCCAGCTGCTGCTGGGCTTCAGAAGAGCTTCAGGTTAAAGGAAAACAAACAACATCACTAGATGTACAACACCATTGCTAACGCAAGGGATTCAAAGTCTTCATGAGGTTATAAAGCAGGAAAATGTATAGAAGTTTGAACACAAAGAATATTTTAAAAGCATAGCTGTGGACATAATAAATGAAGCAGAAAATACCTCAAGAAATCTCAAGAACTTGCTCTCTTTCATTTTAATGCCATAGAGTGCTTGTTAGTGGTGACAGTGTTGCTGTAGCTGTTTTTACTTATAAACTTTTCACACACAATTGCTAGTTATTATTGTTAGTTTTATCCTCACATCATTTCTGTGAGGCAATGAGATAATAGGGCATATTAAATCCATACTGTGGACTCCAGTTCCATCTAGATTACTTCCAATTACTGTCCTTGCAGTATATCTCCAAGGTTGAGTGCCACTCCCTACCTTTGCTGGGGTTCTTTTGGTTCCTTGGGGTGACTCTTTCTGCAAATTCCATTCTTTTCCTGGGAAGCTCCTGGAGCAACAGCTTCTTTCAGTGGTCCCTAGAAGAAGAATAAGTTTAGTAATTCAGCAGTGAAAGCTCTTGAGAAAGTGTGCTTGAGAAAATGAGAACTTGGCTGGGCTCGGTGGCTCAGCTTGTAATTCCAGTGCTTTGGGAGGTCGAGGTGAGTGGATTGCCTGAGCCCGCGGGTCTGAGACCCGCCCGGGCAATTTGGCAAGACCTCATCTCTACAATAAATCATAAAAAATTAGCCAGATGTGGTAGTGTATGCCTGTAGTTCCAGCTACTTGGAAGGCTGAGGCGGAAGGATTGCCGGAGCCCAGCGGGTCGAGGCTGCAGTGGCCAGGTGTGTGCCACTGCACTCCAGTCTAGGCGACAGAGTGAGACTCCAACTCAAAAAAAAGAAAAAAAAAAAAAAAGAAAAAGAAAAAGAAAATGAGACCTCGTTTAACATCAGGGAGAATGAGAAGTCATGAAGAGGAATATTCCCTCTTACAATTCTCAAATCCAGATTGAGAAGTAAGAGTCTTTTGTTCCAGCAGATTAATCACCTACATAAAACTCTTGCCTTGATCAGATTTTTCTCCCAGATTTTCATTCTTGAATTTTTCCTCTTACAAGTTTAACCTTGCCACGGAAGTCTGCTTCTGTCTGGTGGACACTTGTGGATTTTCCTGATCCTTCCCTTGCTTGCCAGTCCCTCCCAAGACCCTTCTCCTCCTTCCAGTCCTCTTCAGCTCCATAATAATTCTCAGTCTCCTCCAACTTCTACACTGCAATCCTCTCTACTGCTGTCAACAGTGCTGCCCGCTTTGTTTCTCAGGCCCAAATCCTTCCACAGGCTTATTACTTAAAGCAAAATCAACATCTTCTTGGTTCTAAGAGTCTTGGTCATCACTGTTTTCCAATTTTTTGGTTTCTCTCCCACTATCTCACTGATCATTCTTTTTCTGATCTCTTCACTCTAATTTTTCTTTTCTTTTTTTTTGAGTTGGAGTCTCACTCTGTCGCCCAGACTGGAGTGCAGTGGCCGCTCCCGGCCACTGCAGCCTTGACCTGCTGGGCTCTGGCGATCCTTCCACCTCAGCCTTCCAAGTAGCCAGAAATACAGGCACGTGCTACCATGCCCGGCTGATTTTTTGATTTATTGTAGAGATGAGGTCTCGCCAAGTTGCCTGGGCGGGTCTCAAACCCGCGGGCTCAGGCAATCCACTCCTAATTTTTCTAAGACATTATTTTCATCTCAATTAACATTCCTCTCCCACTTTCTCCTGTCACACCTAATGACATCAGCCTCTTCCATCCTGCTCTTTAATGCATCGTCACTTGCACTCAATTTCATAACACTTCCTCTGGCCTCTCAACTTCTCTCTACTCACCGCCTGCAGGGCTTGAACTTGTCTCTCTAAGACTGCACAGCAGCTAAAAAGGTCATGGTAGTGTTGCTGGTTCTCATGAAGATTCTGACTGGTACCACAGAGCTGAATGAAAAGGTTATTTTTCTCTTTGAGTAACTGAAAGAACTGAAACAGAGAGGATAAGCACCAGCCTACAGATTTCTTTCCCTATAAGGAGTGCTTAGGCTAACTGTCCTGAGTTCTAAGGATATAATTTTTGTTATGCAAGATCTTTATTTCAAGGAACACAATTCTGGAGGAGTAGTAGGAAGTCTTTTTTTTAAAAATAGTGCCTAGTATATTACTGAAAAACCATGAAAAAAAACCCATAAGCAATCTAACAGGATAAGCTATCCCAGATATGTGAGTGGAGGAAGGCAGTAGCTTGGGTCCAAGTTTATGGAAATGAAAAATGACTATAATCCCCAGAACTCAATATGGCTGAAGAAAGAACTATTACCCAAAAATGTGAGACTAGGCATGGTGGCTCATACCTGTAATCCCAGCACTTTGGGAGACCAATTTGGGCAGCAGTATTGTTGATCTCAGGAATTTGAGACCAGCCTAGGCAATATAAAAAGACCTCACCTCTACAAAAAACAAAAAAAATTAACCACGCACAGTGGCAGGCAGCTGTAATCCCAGCTTCTTGGAAGGCTGAGACAGAAGGATCACCTGAGCCCAGGAAGTTGAGGATGGAGTGAGCTGTGACCGTGCTACTGCACGTCACCCTGAGCAACAAGAGACCTTAAATTAAAAAAAAAATGTTTACATGGATATTACTCAGCAGATTCCTCAATAACTTAGAGAGTTACCAAGAGAGCAAAATAAGAAATTATAATATGTGGTAAGAAGGAGAAACAGAGTAAGTCCTAACATGCCTATGTATATGCAATAAGCTGTATTTGGAGCATAGATTCCCACAGGTGAAAATATTTCAGTCTCTCAAAGCAGGACTCTGTTACATGAGTAATAGGCTGTCATTCAGTCTTTCCTTGAACACGTTCCGTATTAAGGTGCTCACTGCCTAGCAAAGCAACCCAAATCATTTTTTTAGCATGTAAAACCAGACAATTATTTTTTATGTTGAATACAAATTTACCTATCATAGCTTCTGCCCAATGATTTTCATTTGGGCCTGTGAAACTATAATTCAAATTCGTTACTTGCAGACTGTCAAATGTTAAGTTTTGGTTATGAATCACATGCAGATATACTAATAGCCACAGAGATGTCTCTCCAAATTACCTACTGTAGAAGTATGTATGTTGTAGGAAAGGAAAGCAGTGTACCTGGCTGCATGTTTAATCTTTTCTTGAGGATTCTTTTTTGTAAGTATTTGTGGAAAAAATTGGACTCAAACAATGTTTTAAAGAAGAGAAGATAAAAGTTTTCAAGGTATACTCTGGGAAAGGGCATTTGATATAAACAGAAAATTAAAACAAGAAAATCCATACATACTTGTGAAAGTGCTTTGTTAGCTAAAAACTGAATCTCAGACGTAAGGTTATTTTTTGTGTTTGTCATGCTGAAGAGCAACTTTACCTTACAAAGTACTTTCATAAGTATCATCCTATTTGAGAGAGGTAGAAAAAGGATTTGTCTCCATTTACAAATGACAAACAAAAAGAGATGAGTAGTGACATGTCCTATGTCATGTGGCTAACAGATATCAGACCAGGATGCAAATGTGGTTCTTGATTCCGACTCTCGAGTTCTATCTATTATCTGATGGTGTCCCATCTAAGAGTCTAGCAAGGGAGATTAAGAAAGTCATGTGGTTTTTGGGAGTGGGTGGGTGGGAGTATTTAGCAAAAGGCTATAAATGTTTGAAAAGCAATACTAATTTGAAGACAGAGAAAACTGGGTACAATACCTACTGGGTTCTGAGACAAGGAGTATACATGTTCTCTCAATGAGAAGGAAGTTAATTTTCCTAGCCACAATGAATTATCCAAATCATACTAAAAATAAAAACAAAAATATTCCTCAGTGTTGAAAAAAATCCTAACACTTTTTTCTTAGAAGATCTAGAGGAAAAAGGATAGAACTCTTAAAACTGACTGGGACTGGGCACGGTGGCTCAAGTCTATAATCCTAGCACTTTGGGAGACTCAGGTGGGGGATTGCCTGATTTCACGGGTTCAAGAACACCCTGGATAACTTGGCAAGACCTCATCTCTACAATAATAATAAAAAAATTAACCGGGCAGAGTAGTGTATGCCTGTAGTCCTGGCTACTTTGAAGGCTGAGACAGAAGGATTGCCTGAGCCCAGCAGGTTGATGCTGGGGTGGCTATGAGCATGCCACTGGACTCCAGCCTGGGCAGTGGAGTGAGATTCCAACCAAAAAACAAAAAACCCCCACAAAACTCACTGGAAGCAAAAATTCCCTTAACTGAATAGGACTAATCACTTATGATAAGCCACCCTTATATAAACCACCTTTAATATTTGCATTATTCTGTCTAGGGTAAGCATAAGTCCCTTTAGTATAGGGGCTGGCAAACTATGATCCAGGGTTTGCTACCCTTTTATTGTAAAGCCATCTATGACTACTTTTGTGCTACAACTGCAGAGAGGAATAGTTGAAACAAAAATCATGTGGTCCATAAAAAATTTACTATCTGGACTTTTAAAGGAAAAGTTTGCTGACCTCACCTCTAGCTCATAAACTACTATATTTCATTGTTCCTACACCTGTTAAAAACAAAATAAACATGAACAAACTAGACACCATATCACCAATTATCTCTCTCATGTTTTTATGTTTCTAGCACATTCTTATGTTACATACAAACATCCAACCATGCTGGTAAAAGTACAGCAATCCTTCATTATCCAGGACCATCTCCCCCCATTCTAAACTCTGAGGATGCTCAAGTCCCTTATATAAAATGGTATGGTGTTGTCTTTGCATATAACCTATGCACATCCCCTATATACTTAAAAAACTTTTAAAATTGATGCATAATAGATGTACATAGTTTGGGGATACATGTGATAATTTAATACATTTATATAATTTGTAAAGATCAAATCAGTGTACTTAGGATATCCATCACCTTAAATATTTGTCTTTATGCTAAAACCATTCAAATTCTTCTCTTCTAGCTATTTTGAAATGTATAATAGATTATTGTAAACTTTAGTCATCCTACACTAGGATTTATCTAACACTAGGTCTAATTTCTTCTATCAAACCATATATTTGTACATTTCTCTTCATTGCCCCCTCCTCCCCACTCTTCTCAGCTTCTGGTAACCACTAATCCACTATCCTCATGAGACCTATTTTTAAACTCCCAATTCTGAGTGAGAACATGCAATATTTGTCTTTCTGTGCTTGGCTTATTTCACTTAACATATTGTCCTCCAGTTCCATCCACATTGCTGCCAATGACAGAATTTCATTCTTTTTTTTGGCTGAATAATATCCCACTGTGTATATATACCACATTTTCTTTTTCTTTTTTCCCCTACTCCCCCACCCTCCTCTTTCTCCACATCATATTTTCTTTATTCATTTATCCACTGATAGGCACCGAGGTTGATTCCAAATTATGGCTATTGTGCTGCAATAAACATGGAAGTGCAGACAGCTTTTTGATATATTAATTTCCTTTCTTTTGGATATATACACAGTAATGGGTTGCTGGATCATATGTAGCTCTATTTTTAGTTATTTGAGGAATTTTAATACTGTTCTCTATAGTGACTGTATTAATGAAATTCCCACAAACAGTGTACAGTGGTTCCCCTTTCTCTGTACCCTTGCCAGCACCTGTCACAACCTGTCTTTTTGATAAAAGCCATTTTAAGCAAAGAGATATTTCACTGTATTTTTAATTTGCATTTCTCGGATGGTTAGTGATGATGAACATTTTTTTCATATGCCTGGTAGCCATTTGTATGTCTTCTTTATTCCTTCTTCTGTCTATATTCCACCCTGAAAAAACCAAATTTCCACATCTCCTCACATTTAGCAGTGCCAGTCTCTATTTTCCTCATAATGCAAGGCTTTGTTTGAACTATTTCTGACTTTGTTTTTCTCTCTAGAAATAAGGTAAGGTATCTTTTCTAATTGATACCTACCTGTTATGAAATAATCTTGCTTCACTAAGAGGTGGTTTGGATTACAGTCAATTTTTTTTTAATTTAAAGGGAGAACTAAAACAAACGGCTTATTCTTCGAAAGAATTAACAAGATTGACAGGCCCCTACCCAGATTGACAAAGAAAAAGAGAAAAAGTCCAAATAAACACAATCAGAAATAAAAAGATCAAATCACAACTGACCCCGAAGAAATAGAAAAGATTATCAGAGATTACTATGTACACCTATATGGAAATAAACTTGATAACCTACATGAAATGGAAGACTTTCTGACATCACACAACCTACCCAAGTTGAAACAAGAAGACAGTGAGACACTGAATAGATCAATAACAACCCAGGAAATTGACTCTGTCATATGAAAACTACCTACAAAAAAAAAAGCCCTGGACCAGATGGCTTTCCAGCAGAATTCTACAAAACATACAAGGAAGAGCTGATACCAATCGTATTGAAAGTATTCCAGGCAATCAAGAAGGGATACTGAATTTTATCAAAATCTTTTTCTGCATCTAATGAGATAATCACGTGGTTCTTGTTTTTACATCTGTTGATGTATTTAATTATATTTATGGCCTTGCAAATGTTGAACCAGCCCTGCATCCTGGGATGAAATCTACTTAGTCATGGTGGATGATTTTTGAAATGTGTCTTTTGATTTGATTTGCTAGAACCTTGTTGAGGATTTTTGCATCTATGTCCATAAGGAATATTGGCCTGTAGTTCTC
>CAUYQG010095150.1:0-14403 GCA_963574415.1 Tarsius wallacei
CAGCTACTTGGAAGGCTGAGGCGGAAGGATCGCTGGAGCCCAGCAGGTCGAGGCTGCGGTGGCCGGGAGCGGCCACTGCACTCCAGTCTGGGCGACAGAGTGAGACTCCAACTCAAAAAAAAAAAAAAAAAAAGAAAAGAATTAACTCTGAAAGTCATTGTCAGGAGAAGCAGATATATTAACAGTAGAATCCAACAGAGGTAGAAAGTGATCATGAGTTAGGGTAAAGAGATGAATGAAAGAAACCAGTCCTTCTGTTTTTCAGTCACTTGAAGGTGACCAGTTGGAGGCATTGAAGACCGTGGCTGGTTTCAGGTCACCGGGCTGAAAGCTCCTCCCTTCTCTGGGAACCTCCCCACTGACTGTCCAGCGCCAACAGCACTGACGTTTCCCCCTATTCTAAGTCTTGGGAAGTAAAGCCAATGAAGTGTTGCCATCTCTTTCTCTTCAGCCCACAGCAGCTGCACGGGGCATCTTCCTCCACATGTCACAGGCCTTTGAGATCACTGCGTGGGGGCTTCTACCACCCCTTCGCCACCAGTCTTCACAGTGTTCACAAGTAACCCTTTAAGGTCCTCCCCAACTCACCCCCCTACAATCCCAGGTCGAGGGAAAGAGAAGTAAAGAGTCCCGATGGCCAGGCAAGAGAAGTTTCTGCCCTCTGCGGTGGCTCTTCAGGATTTACTTTGCTGCTTCTGGTTTTCTATGCCGAGTCTCCTTGAAACACGAAAAAACCCTCCATTTTTGCATAAATCAGGCCAAGAGGTTTCCTGGCCTCATTTTCTTTTGTTCTGCCTTGTGGTTGACAGGGAGACACGCCAGGGATCAGGCAGCCCACGAACCCCTTTGGCCACAGCGCTTCCTTCCAGGGTATCTCTTGGGGTAATGAACTAGATTAGAAAAGGGCATTTCCCAGACCCCAACTCACAACATGAACAAAGAATGTCTACAAATAAAGGCTCAAAATCCACCACCCAAACTAAAAAACTCAGCGGTGCTTTGCTGCCTTAACGTCCACCTGCAGAAAAAATAAAAACTGGGATTAAGAAAACCATAAGGAAATGAAATTCTGGCTCCCTCACCCAACGGGCCGATTACTAGCCACAGGAGGTGTGATCATTTATTTTTTTTTCTGAGCCAAAAATTAAAACTATTATTATTTCCCCACTTAATGGTTTAAGTTTAACAAATGGCTGTAAATATTTTAGCATGCAAAAAGGCTTTTTCTTAATAGGAGCTCATTCAAAATATAGGATAGTAATTAAAGGAAACTGCTGGTGTTTATAGGCTGATACTCTCACTATTAAAATAAGCTATGTATGAACAACATGCATATCGTAAATGGTGATTATGGTGTGGGAGTTAAATGTAGATAATTCATACTTCTCCCATAATAGCACATGCTATCTTAGATGTTTGATATAATTCATAACAAAAAAAACTGATAAAGTTACCCAAAGAAGGGCATTAAATATTTCTAGTTTCTATTTCCTACTACAGAAAAATGTGGTAATTATTTAGAGTGAGAGCTTTTTTTATTTTTATTTTTGCTGAAATGACTCTAACAAAACCACTTCCTTTAAAGATACATGATAAAGTGGAGGCCACTGCACGTTGCAAAACACATCTGTGCAAAATTGCCAAAGAATCTATTCTAACATTGCACTTTTTTAAAGTGCCCAGCTTGTGCTATAATGGTCACCGAAAAGTGCTTCCAAATTTGCAGGAGAAAATTTTGCATGGAACATTATTTGAGGTAGAGAATTGGCTTAGGGGAAAACAAAAAGACAATTAAGTCCTAAAAAAAGACTTCACACTGGCATGATTGTGCTACACGGCCTCCAGTATTTTCTTACTATTCATCTGTACCACAGCTGCTTCCTAAAAAAGATTTGGGGTGGTTTCACGTCAAGCACAAGGATAAAATAGACAGAAAGTCCATGAAAAGAAGACTGAAAAGATGAGGGCCGAGCAGCTGACCTTCCCAGACTCCTCCAGTAAAACTCTGGTTCTCAATCACACAACCTCTCTGGGCGCCACCGGCCCAGAAGAGGCAGGTTTATGGAATACAGAGACACCGGGGTGGAAATTGCAGGCCTTCAGGTCACCCAGTCCTTAGCATTTCCCTTTCTCACCCATCAGCGAGAAGGACTGTGAAGAGGCACAAAGGAGCGAAAAGGCAGGAACCAGCCGGTCGACTGAACCCACAGAAGCTTGTATTGATTGTGGGCTTGTGTTATCCTGATACCCCAGGGCTCCATCCTCTGCCTCAGTCTAGCACGAGAGGGAGGGGGCTGCAAGATTCTGAACATAGAATGAAGCCCAGAGGAAGGCATGGGCCCAGCAAAAAGCCACCATACAGGGCCAAAAGCTGGCCACAGAGCCGCATGGCAGAGGCTGCTCTCCTAAAGCAGCCACCACGCCACTGCCCTGGACTGGCAATCCCGTGTCCTTATTGCGCCCTCACACCCACCTGGCCTCATCTGTCCTCTTCATTCGCCTCCCTTTCCAGCCTACCCAGGGAAAACTTTCAGATGCATCAAGTTGAAAGAGCTCTCAAAGTCATCAGGTACAGAATGGCTGAATTATTCAAGACAGATCACGCGTGGGCCGCTCATCTCCCCCTTGCTAATAACTTAATGTCTTCTCACTAGACGACCACACAGCCTCAGTGGGAAGGACCGAGTGTGGGATGGGGAGACCCTGACTCTACCTTTTTTTTTCTGGTAGAAAGTGAGTGTCCTTGAACATCCCGTAATTCTCAGAGGGTCAATGGGCACATTGTAAGGTGAGGGGTGGGGTCCAGTTTTGAGGGTCTTTGTGGGGTTTCGTCAATATTGTCATGACTTTTGTTTTCTGTCTAATTTTGGTTTCAGCAGCTTTTATGTATTGGAGTCCATTGTTGAAAACAACTGACCAATCGCCAGGACGAATTCCCCCAGCCGCGACCCAGTCTAGTCCTGCCTTGACTCTGGCTTATACACCTTTTCATCTTCTTTTAGAGACTCTCTTTTCCGTACCTTTGATCAAGCTTGACACTCTTCAATGGATTTCTGTAATCTCTTCATATCCTCACTTAAAGTGACTAAACCTTCCACGACATTCCGGAAGGGTCGGACAAAGCTGGCCGCTTTCTACCACCCTACTCCTGACTCTCGGTAACTGCCGTTGTGCCCTAGAAAGAATTTCCTCAAATCAAATTCACTATTTTGTGGTTTATAAACCCCTCATCTCTGTGGATTGCGTGTTGGATAAGAGACCCTCTTGACGGACTTTAAAGAACTCCTCCAACTTTAGCCATATTCATTCATGTATTGACTAATATATCTATGTAGTGAACAAATCGTTATTTAACACTTATTGAACAAATAGTTATTTAGTACTTATTCAGTTTCAGGCACTACGCTAAGTGCTAACAAAGGTTTTGTAGGAGGATGGGAATTAAGAGAAATTACAGAAAGGAATAGGCTTTACATTGCTAGATGTATATCACTTCCATCCGTTTTCCTCTCTATCTTCATATACATTGGTCCAGGATCCAACCATCCATCCGCGCACTGTCTTGACCACTATATCATAGGCCTCTCAAGGATAGGGACAGAAACTCTGTCTACCTCTTTACAATCCAGGAACACTGCCTTCTGGTTAGTAGTCAATATGGGAATACCAGTGATTATTCACTCATTCAACAAATGCCCCTGCTGTGTGCTGCCATGGACACTCAAAGACCTTACATTTTATTGAGACAAAAACAGGACATATAAAAATTAACAAAAGAATGAACAGCAACAGCACAATATAGCCAATAGATATGAGTACTAAGAGATACGTAGATGAGAGTAATGTAAAAAGCGGCGACTCAGGACCAGAACTTGAGAAGTAGAAACAGACCCTCAGAGGAAGCCAGTGCTGAGCTGAGATCTGGGTGGGAAGAAAGACCAGGAAGACATGACGATAAAGGAAAGCAGCCTCACCGTGGAGAGAAGAGCTCACACAAAGGCCAGATCACTGGAGCCCACACTGTATTGCGGGAAAAGGAGGAAGGCCACGAAGCTGATCCACAGTCAATATGGGAAGCATGAAATAGATGAGAGCATGAGAATGACTTCTCACATGGATTGAGAATGAGGGGTTCCATTACCCCTCCGCCAGGTGATCTTTCAAAACATGTCAGATGATGCAACTCCTCTGCTCAAAGTTTTCCACACCTAACCCACTTGGAAGAAAGTCCAGAGTCTACACAGTGACTTGGGCATTTGTCGCATCCCTTGCTCCTGACTCTTCTGCTCTGGATATTCACATTGCATCACCAGCAGCTTTTTCGGTGACTTCCCCAGACACTGCCCAAAATAACACCTTTCATCTGTCCCTGTCAGCCATCCTTTCCTGTCTTGACGTTTGCTCATCGTCCTTACTAACGGTATAAATTAGTTGGGTAATAGCATATTTACTTACAGTCTAAGTAAAAATACACAAGTCTTACTCACAAAAGGTAACAGTATCGTAGACTGGGATGCTAGTGGTGGAACTGGAGGAAGTGGGCACATGCGGTGGAAGCAATAAGACATTGTAACAGAGCGGAAGTGAAACACAAAGGGAAGTGACCAATTGGGAGTGGCTTGTATTTTTGAAGTTTGAGAAACGGGAGTGGTGAGGGGGATGTTCGCTGGGGAAGAAAGAGCTAGAAAAGCACTCTCAATCTGCTTCTTTGTGCGTTTATTTTCCTAGTAATCTTGCTTGAGAGCTCTCCGTCTGCACCTCACTTGTGCAATTGACTGGCTAGCCCAGTGGAGCTGTCAGGCAAGAGTGGTCTCAAGAATCTGGGGAGTGTAGGCTAGAAACATAAACCTCAGAACAATGAAGAATGCCTATGTTGAATACAAGGAAAGTTACCAGAAGAGAAAGGCATCCTCAAACCAGTCTGAATAGCCATGTGCTTGGCCAAGAATAGGCTAAAATGGCCAACATAGAAAAATCTCCCACACAAGACATTTATGTAGTAAGTTTTACATTCATCGTTTAGTGTTGTAGAGATAACATGTTTACAAATGCATGGTTTATTTTTCACTTATTTTTGTGATGTTCTTGATATTTGTAATATCTCACTGATGAAAAATAGAGATGACTTAAAATTCAAAAAGAAGAAACACAAGCAACAAATCATTTGCATAAGGGTCTAATGGAGGTAACTCAGGAAAAGAAAATGGTCATAGAAGAAGGAGGGGGTGACACATCCATCTCACTGACATTCAGAGTTTGAGATGGGGAGGAAGAACCAGCAAACAGAAGGAAAATCAGGACAGAATGAAGGGTCTCCAGAAGAAATCTGGGGTTCACTGCATCAAATGCTCCTGAAAGTTCAAGGAAAATAATTCCACAGGAAGGGTCATTAGATTTAGCAATGTGGAGATCATCGTTGACTTGATGAGAGCAGTTTCCTGTGGAATTGTGGGAACAGAGGCCACAACAAGGATGAGGCTTAATATGTGGATTAGGAGAAAACATAGTATCTCTGTCTATCATCTATCTATATCTCTCTATCATCTATGTATATCTATCTCTATCATCTACCTATTTACCTATCTATATCCATCTATCATCTATCTATATCTATTATCTATCTATCATCTATCTATTTATCTCTATCTAGCATCTCTGTATCTTCTAATTCTATCATCTATCTATCTATCTAATCTTCTATCTTTTCCTTCTATCCATCCATGCATTCATTTATTCATCCATCTACCCATGCCTCAGAAGAGAACACTCAAGAGAGAGGCTTAGAAAAAGATTGATGTCTAGTTTCCCTTGAGGGAGGTGTTTGAAATCACTGAATGGATATGTCTGGTAAAGACTAAAAATTCAAGAAAGAGATTGTGCCTTGAGATAATGGTGTAGGGGAGAGTCAAGTCCATGGGAGTGGGTGGAATCACAGACAGAAAGACGCAATGGGAAAGGGGGAAAGGTTGCATGAAGAAGAGCCTCATAGCAGGGGCTAGAGAGCAGTGCACATGAATGGAAGGTTTCCTCGGGGAGCTCACTCAGGGACCAGGCTGAGAAACTGCACGGCACATTTCAGAGGCTGTTGAAGCAAGTTTAAGCTGAGCTGCAGGATGCAAGAAGTAAGCGCATCCCCCAGGGTGAGGATCTGCTAGTGCAAAAGAATTGGCGTGTGTCTTCAGACTGCCGCCTTGCAGCAACTGCTGACCAAGTGGACCCAACGTGCCTGTCTCTGGCTCTGAGACTCAAGAGACAAAGGACTGGGTTTCTAGAATTTCTAGTGGCATGACACCCCCTCAGGTGGGTAAGACCTGCCTTCTTTCTGATAAATTATAAGCTCTTATTCTTCGGAAAGATTGTAAAGAGGCATGATATGAAAAGGGCCTGAAGTATTATATCTGGAGCCCCCTGCGGTTGTCCTGAAAGGAAACATATGAAGCTTGGAGAAGAGAAAAAAATGGGAGAAAATTGAGAGAAAATGAAATGTTTGTTGATGTGTTTAAAGGAAGTCAAAATTGCCGCTAAATAATGATTATCCTTCATCAAAGTTCCACTTTGGTGGGTCAGAAAAGAACATCTGGTTATGTTACACACTGTGAACACTGACCGAGTATTCCTTGAAAAACCTTTCCCTGGAATTCTAGAACCCAGACAACAGGTTCTCCACGGTAAGAACTCGCTGGAATCACAGCCAGCCTCAGCTCGGTGGCCTGCTGACCAAGAACCCATCTGAAAAAGACCACCCTCTCCCCAGCCCACAGGGATCTCTCCCTGGCGGCCCTCCTTCTTCCTGTGTCTGTGAGGCCCTCCCTTGTTTCTGTATGAGACACCTGACACAGTCAGCTTGCTGGGTCTGGGCCCTGAGAAACCAAAGCCCGCACGATTCAAAGGCTTTTATCTTTGTCTGCTCTGCTTTCTATGTTCCTCCTTCTCTCCTGGTGACCAACCCTGAGGTGGCCATTGGCATGTGTGAGGATGGATGAAGGAAGGACAGAGGACAGAGAGAACAAAAACCACTAGTTAATAGTTCACAAGACTATTGTATCATCCCATACCTAATCGCAACTTTGACTTCTCTTCAGCTAACGATTGCCATTGTTTTATCTTCACTCTATGACTAGCCTGGCTCACTTCCCTGAAGATTTCATGTTAGGGGTTCTCAGATCACCCTCATGATTCTCTCTGCACCCAAACTCTCGGTCTTCCACGGGCTTAGCTCTGCCCACTCGGATTTTCCACAGATCGAGAAAGAGAAGGACTTTGGGCGACAGAGGCAGGGGAGTAGGAAAGAACAGGATTGAGCTGAGAACATTTCACATGAAATGTTCGAAATGTTCGGGAAAATGAAGAAAACCACACTAGTCACAGTACAAAGGTAAAACAATGGCGACTTCCAGCTGAAGAGCAGTTAAAATTGGGATTCGTTTTGTGATGATACAATATTCTTGTGAGATGTTAACTAGTCATTTTTTTTCTCTTTCCTGTGTCCTTCCTTTACCTTGACTCCACATGCCCATTGTTTTTAATTTTGATTTTTCTTAAACACCTCTCTGAAAAAAAAAATACCATTTTAGGGAAAGAGATTCAGCTTCCCAAAAAAGGCTGATTAGATAAACACAACTGAAAAGTTACTCAGATGCATAAATCAGTAAGCAAGACACAGTTGAAAAAAAAAATAATGAAAAGGTTTCACATTCAGAAAGATGATATTGTTTGAGAGAATTTCTGGGAGTTTCATTTCCCAAAATGGGCCCACTTGCAGAAAGGAACTTCCATTTTGTGAGTGAAAAGCGTGCTCCTTGGCAAAACCTAAGTCAAAGGCCATGGGCTTCTGTCAGCAGCAGTTTTGCCCAGCCCCCCAAGCTGCAGGCCTGATAGGCGTCTCAGTGTCACTGGTGCTGAAGATATGAGGTTGGAAGTGAAACTACTTTTAGCTACCAAAAGGTATTTATGTGTTGTATAACTTTATCTTTAAAAGATACAATCTAATTAATCTTAGCATAAAATGGAAGACCTTTGTCCTGACTCCCTCAAAATGCAAATACAGCCATTTTTAAAGGAAAAAAAAATTAATTAGCATGACCAAGCCCAAAATCATTCCTCTTCTGTTATCTAAGACTTTTTATGTTTTGCTCAGCAAAACACACATAACACACACATGTGCTGTTTGCTCAGCACATAGCATTATTTCTCATCTTTCTGGCTAGCTAACTGGCCCTCAGTAATGGCTTACATATATTATGATAAAAATTAACTGATATGACTTCAAATAAATATGTTTGTGAACCAAAAATACTGAGGCAGGTCTTTTAAAATAATGGTCAACATGTTCTCACTTAGAAGCAAACCTTGAACAATTATCGTAATACTCTAAGAAAAGGACTGGCAGTAGTGGGAATCTGGCAGGGATGAGGGGAGCACATTTCATCAACATGGGTACGTGCATAATGAATATTTGTGGACTTAACCCTGAATTGTACCCCACATTTTAAAATAAGAAATAAAAAAGTGCCGGGCTCGGTGGCTCAGCCTGTAATCCCATGCTTTGGGAGGCTGAGGTGAGTGGATTGCCTGAGCCCGCGGGTTCGAGACCCGCCTGGGCAACTTGGCGAGACCTCATCTCTACGATAAAAAATAAAAAATCAGCCGGGCGTGGTAGCGCGTGCCTGTAGTTCCGGCTACTCGGAAGGCTGAGGCGGAAGGATCGCCGGAGCCCAGAAGGTCGAGGCTGCGGTGGCCGGGAGTGGCCACAGCACTCCAGTCTGGACGACGGAGTGAGACTCCAACTCAAAAAAAGAAAAAAGAAATAAAAAAGTAAAAAAATAAAATAAAACAATGGTCACATTTTAGAATCTGAGAGTTAAACGATACATGAGATTAAAAGTTCCCATTGTGCTTGAAAGGCTTTTTAGATCTTTACTAAAATAATACAGAATCTATTTACTCAATGCTATTTAATTTCTTAGAACCACAGCAACTGGAAATTTTTCAGTAGAACAGGATTTCCTTGTTTTTGAGAAAGCCACAAACATCACATACAATTACCCAGCCTTGGGGTAACCCCAGGGTAGAGGCCCAATTATGCAGATTCCTTTATCAGTGTTTGTTTTCAGGGATTCTTTCTTTCTTTCTTATATACACTTTTGCTGAAGGAGTGATTGGGATGTTTAAGGTTTTGCCCCAGACATCAAACAGAAGAGTTCTCTCCCTGGGTTTTTTTTGCTTTGTTTTGATTCTGTTTCTGTTTTGTTTTGTGTTGGCTTTTCATGAAGAAAAAAGTAAATGTAACTTTTAGACAGCTTTCTTCTTTTCAACGAAAGAGAAAACACTTCTCTGGATTCTTTGGAAAATTCCCTTTCATTATACAATGAGTGATATGCACCAAAAGGGAAAATCCTGGGGCCTTTCAGAAGCAGGGTCACCACAATGCCAGGGCTCTCCACAGGAGGACCACTGGACCACAGCGAGGTGTTGATTCTGTGGTCTGCCTTGTGTCTTCAGAGGAAGTGGGTTTGTTTATCTCTGATTGACTCTGTGCCTTTTTCTTAGAATAATTGGAGTTCCAAGAAAACCAAGTTTTGATACTGCATAAAATCAGAAATAGGTTTATAATTAAAATCCTATTTGAAAGAGACGTTGTATCATTTTGTGGTGGGTTGATCTTAGTTTTCTGCTGTAATTCCCAAAGCTTTCCCCCCAATGTCAGAGAAGACTGTTATTAATAACCTCACAAAAGGAAGCCTAAAAGAGGTGGCAAATGTCAAACACATTTTCCAGTTTTCTTTTCAAAAATTAGGTTAAAAAAAATAAAAACAAGGGTAGATGTTTTTCATTGCTAGCATCAATAGTCCTCAATATTCTGTTAGGATGAAAGGACACCGAGCGTACACAACGCTTTAATTTTCTTTGATCAATTACTTCAGTCTTGTTAAAATTCTACTGTCATTAAATATTCATGCCTCAAATATGGCCTAATTAGACCCAACCCGAAACATTTTCCAGAAGCACAGGCACAGAATCTCCAATTCCATTGCGTGGCATAGCCAGACTCATTTTCTCTGCAAATCTGTCTCTGAGGCTTCTTAATTTTACTTCCAGGTGATGAGTATTCATCTGGGGAGAGGGAATAGCTTTCCTCCATTGTGACCTGCCATTTGTATTGTGTTCACTCAAGTTCAAAACATAATGGTAATTTACCGAAATGAGACCTGACCTAAAATTCAGATGCACTGCCGAGAAACCAGAGAGTTTTATTTAACAAGCAAGCATTGGCCAAGCCCACCGCGTGGGAACACCTGTGCAGGTTTGAGAGCACAGGGAAGAGGGAAGAAAGCCTATCTTCATGCTTGCTTCCAGAAGAGACAAGCACACAGGCAGGCAGACAACGCAGGCAGAAAGGGGGATATTATATGTCAGAAAACAGAAAAACAGCTTTAACGTAGCCTGAGGACACACACAGGACAGTGGCGCTTTGGTGGAACGCCTCTTAAATCCTGCCCCAAGTGTCTGGTAGATGCGAGAGAGTGGATGGACTATTTATGTTTAAATTCGTTCCTGACAAAATTTGCTTTGGTTAAAATGCTGATAATGTCGTCTTGTTATTACCCATGGAGGAAAAGGAGTCATCTTTTTCCAACACAAACTTGTAACATTTTCAAAGAGTCATAACCACTATCAAATAGTGAATATTTATTGACCAATGTTTTAAATATTTAATTTATCATTTATATATTTTTTAATACTCAGGTGGAATAGGTTAAGACATAGAATCTTAGATAGATGATAATAAAACTGTTCTTAGGACTAAAAGTCATATTAAATAAATTCAAAGGCGAGAAACTCCATGCATAAATATGTCACATTTAGTTGATTATTGGAAGGTGTGCTGCAAATATTATCTCCTCACCTTACCAAAGTAATGGAAAGGCATAAGATTTACTTGGACCTTTTAATTCTAGCCAATACCTGACAGAAAATGCAAAGTTAAGGGCAACCTAGGGATTTTTCCGGCTTAGAAATCTGCCACCAAGCGTCACAAAGTTTGGTATCTAGTTTTTTACTTATGCTTTCAAGACCAAATGTCTGGATCCTGATGGCGGTCCAAGGACACGCAGGATGAACGGAATAGGTTGCCCTGGATACAGGCCATATGGCTGCATCGTCTGTAAAACTAAAAACAAGAAAACCATCTGAAAGTCAGTCTACCTTCTATTTCTCTATATGCTGGCAGTTGCACTCAGTATCCAAGATGGAGATTCCTACTGGAGGAGAGGACCTCTCCCATCCCTCTTTCCACCACCCACTCACTGACTAGATCTGTCTCCTGGATGGAAAACCCATCCCTGACAGCAAAGTGAAATTGAGCCTTGCTTTTGGAGATATTCGCTCTCATGATCTCCGGCTGAGAACGATCAGTTAGTCTCATACAGAGAAAATTTCATGGAACAAACAAATGTCAAATGATACTGGGTCGTAGCTGCCCAGCATGGTGGCTGCGACTCCCGTCCGCAGTTCACACTTGGGTAGCATGGCGTCTGAAGGACTGAAGTGCACGTTTTTAAGCAGGGAGCTGCAGAATTTAAGGAAAAAACCTCCTGGTCCGATTGGATGCATTCAGCGTTTTAAGTGAGCGTGGTTTTGAATATATCGCTCCCAATATCCCCACAAGTCTCTTCTTTATTGTATTAGTAAAGACAACTTCTGATAGACTTCCATCATTGAGATTAAAAGCAATGATAAATTCCATGATAACTTTGTCGAAATCCATTAACCTAAAGCAAGTGATAAACATTTCGGAAGTGTTATTTTTGCGTTTAATTTATTCATTGTTCTGTGTGCAAACACACACGCTTGCGGTTTCCATGAAAAGAAATGTAAGGAAGATGCCGCTTTCCAGTCATGCCATCGTGAGCCCAGTAAGAAGATGGAGAAAAGAGACGCATCACGGTGGAAAGGTAGTTCCAGTCGGCCTTTGCGGAGAGGTCAGCTTGGGATACCCCCTAACTGCACTCAGCGCGAATACATGTAAACAGCTGGTGCATCACATGTGTACATGTATGTGATCAGAGTTGACATGTCAACATGTAGAGCCATGCACTTCACCGTGTGAAAAACATATATTCAAATCTGAGACGTGGACTAGTTTGTGGTGAATGGCCACTAGCTTTTTTTATTGCCAGGGTTGTTGTTAACAGCTAGGAGTACAGGCCGGGTTCAGTGGCTCAACCTGTCATCCCAGCACTTTGGGAGGCGAGGAGAGTGCCTGAGCCTGCGGGCTCAAGACCAGCCCGGGCAACTTGGCGAGACTTGTCTCTACAATAAATCACAAAAACTAGTCAGGTGTGGTAGCACGCACCTGTAGTTCTGGCTACTTGGAAAGCTGAGGCGGAAGGATCGCCAGAGCCCAGCAGGTCAATGCCGGGGTGGCCGTGAGTGTGCCACTGCACTCCAGCCTGGGTGACAGAGTGAGACTCTGACAAAAAAAAAGAACCAGGAGTACAGAGACAAAAATGGGGGCATGTCCAGCCAGTAAGATTATTCTAAGAATGAACCCTATGCTACTGAGGAATCGTTCATCCTATGTCACAGGACTGACCCCTTTTGTAGGACAAACATGAGTTACCTATATCAAAATGCAAGGGAAGGAAGTTTGGCACAAAGCAAATGCTTTCCAAGCCTAAGGCCATATCAGCCTTCTTTATATGCATGCAGTCACACGCACACACACACTAAATACACTTTAAACCTGATTCCCCAAAAGTCATTCTCTCATCCAAAATATTTAAGAAATGCCTGCCGTGTGTCAGGCAGTGGATTGGGCACTGGATAAAGGGCAAAACAGACAAGGCCCTAGAAAAATAGATATGCCCAGATCATAACTCACTGTATCCAAGGACACCAAAAGGCCCATGGGGAATTCTGATGCCCCATGGTGAAGAGCTCCAGTGAACAGAAAGCGGCAAACTCAAATTATCCAAGACCATCTGAAACACGATGTCTCCTCTGATATACCAGTTATTCTCAAAGTCTGCGGCCATGGACCAGTCCAGATTTTGTTTGCTTGCTTACTTGTTTTAAACATTTCTAGTCTGATGATAATTTCATCAAGTACAAATACTCAGAAAATGACATGACAAGAAGCACACAGAGTAAAAACCAATTTTTAAATTATTAGATGTAAAGCTTGCTGACAAAAATCACCTTACGTGGTCAGATTGTTCTAAATCTTTCTAAAAACTCTGTCTCAGTGCCTGTGCTTAGCATGTCAGAGACCAATAACAGTTTGCAGGAGGCCATGAGCTTCTACGAGTCTATCTGGCCTTCTTTGCTTTAAACTGCACACCAGGATTTGAGCAAAGATGAAGAGATGTAGGCAGAATGGTACTTCACGAAGACAGATCCAATGCTGGTTTGGATCTGTACCAACAGAGGATTGATTTGTGGATCAATGTAAGGCTAAAGCCAAGGTAGCAGGAAAGCTTAATTTTAATGGCCAGCAATAAAGTGGACGGTTCCTGGCACATAATAAGCACTTAACAAAAATGTGCTGAATGAATGAAAAAGACACGAGCTGGCAATGGCACCCTGTGAGGAGAAGAATGTGGAGGCTGATGATTAAGAGCTCTCAGGAAAAAATGCAGGAGGTATGAGAATGCACCGTACACACCTTGAAAATGTGCAGAGGCACAGATGTCCTCCGACTGGATAAGGATGCAGAAGTTGTAAGTATTTAGAAATCAACCAGATGAAATGCTACCTAGAAACACATAGATATGCTGCCTTTGGAAAGAAGTAGACCACCCACTGACTCGATCACATAAAAAAGACAAAAGTCAGATGTCCGCCTGTCGGCAGTCTTAAGAAGCTGCACTGTCTTAAATTTCATAGATAAAAACACAGTGTTGAGACCAAAAAAAAAAAAAAATTGGAAGCCCTAAAATACTCAATTCAGGCTATACCATTTTACAAGAGGTTTGAATAGACTAGAGAATATCTAGGCAAGCATTAGAGTACCTACCAGGCAATTTGCAAATGCAACCACATGGAGAACAGTGAAGAAACTAGTGACATTTAAGCTAAGGGAGATCAATCTTGGCTGGGGCAAAGGAGTGAGGGTGGCAAAGGAGCTCTGTTTCAGAGAGTTCATGCTCTGTCTCACGGAGAAGCCATAAAGCTTATTTTCTTAATGTTGGAGGTAGAAGGGAGGATTGGACACACTAAGTTGTAGTGAGAATTCAATATGAAAAGAAGAACACTTGGCAGTTATCTTTTTTGGAACCAACCACGCTGCCCATCAAAAGTGGACTGGATTTAAAAAAAAGTGGTAGATACACGATGGAATATTACACAGCCATAAAGAAGGACAAAATTATGAACTCTGCAGCAACTTGGATGGACTTGGAG